>VXAV01006887.1:50690-61939 GCA_013399715.1 Alectura lathami | reverse complement strand
TTTTTTTTTTAAAAAAAGTAGTTCCACTGGCTATCTCATGAAATTCAAGATATCCAAGTATGTGTGTCAAAATAATTATTTTAAAATTCTTGATGTTAGAATGAAGACTGCCTCTAATCTAAACTTCTAGTCGTATCCTGAACCTAGCTATCCCATATGACTTTATTCTAATTCTTTCTAGAAATTTACTTGGAAGAAAGTATTTTTCATTATTTAAACCAATTTGTTGTAATTTTTTTTTAAGTGGCAGTAATATATGATCCTGAATAAAGATAGATCAGAATATATCTATAAAGAGCTGAACCTGACATAGATTACTGGGAAGGAAAAGAAAAATCTTTATGATGCTTCAGCAAGACACACTAAGAAACTGAGGCTATTCCGTGCTTCCATAATAAATGTTTACATACCATATAATATATTTCTTACATTCTCCACTACTTACACCTCTTACAAGACTTTCAGTACACTGAGAAACTGGTTTTGCCCTGATTTCAGTCTAACTAGAAAAAGTTTTTTTTTGGCATTCGGATTCCATGATTTTAACAGAAAACTTTCTACTTACTCAAGCAGGCTTTAGATTGGCCCAAATGAAAGAGCTGGTTGTCAATAGTTTCTGAACCATAGGTGTGCTGAAATGGAAAGGAGATAAATGATGAGTGGTTGCATACAAGTGCAACAGTACCTTTGAAAAGTAAATATGGCGGTTTCAGAAGAAATCAAGGTACATTTTTCTAAAAAAAGCCTTTGAAGTTTGTTTTTGTAAATTGTGAATTTAGTATATGAGTTTCATGATAGCCTTCTCTGACTGGTTGTCTTTTTTTTTGGATGGTGTATCTAGGTGTTTGGACAGATCAGGAAAGCCATTGTCACAAGTTAAAAGCACACAACCTGACAAATAAAGAGATGAACATTGAAATTATAACTAAATGAAAAAGCTTTCATTCTGTGGAGAACATGCATAGTAAATGAGACTGGTAGATACTCTCTTCCAACACTTGCCCTTTTGCAAAGATACAAGGCTTTGGAGGATCAGCCAACAGACTTAAACATTTTATCCTAAGTACCAACACCAGCCTGAACTTCCATATTAGCAGTAATCTACTGGTCCCCCAAATCTCACAGCTGCCCCATCTTGACCCCTCTCCTTTTAATTTCATCTTCCTCTGTTTTGTTCATGATTGAGTAAGAAAATCAAATTCTGAGAATTTTTCAATATGCAACTTTACTGCAAGTACTGCTAGGCTAATACTAGCTTGCAGACACATTCCTAGATCATCACAAAATAATAATGCTTTTCACTTTTCCCAGCTGATCCTTATCCTAAGTCATTAGATTTTACTGCATCCAGCATGGAACAGAATATTAGGATTACAAAAAGCCATACCTCAGCCAGAGTAAACAATTTAGTGTTCTCCCCTTCCTGCATCAATTTACTTCACAAGCTAGTGAGTCAGTGGATTCTGTAACAAATGGATCTTCAGGCCTGTAACTTCACTTCAGACATAGCTCATTTGAGGATCGGGTTCTCAACCTCCTGAGGAACCTGAGCATCCATAAGTCTGTGGGTCCCCGTGAGATGCATCCCAGAGTCTTGAAGAAATTAGCTGATGCAGTCAGCAAGCCACTCTCTGTGATATTTGAGAAGTCATGGCAGACTGGTGAAGTCTCTGGTGACTGGAAGAAATGCAATGTTACACCCATTTTTAAGAAGAGTAGAAAGGATGAGCCAGGGAACTACCGACCTGTCATCCTGACCTCTGTGCCATGGAAGATAATGGAACAGATCCTCCTGGAAGCTATGCTAAGGCACATGGAAGACAGGGAGATGGTGCGAGACAATCAGCATGGCTTCACCAAGGGCAAGTCCTGCCTGACCAACCTGGTGACCTTTTGTGAGGGCCTAAGTTCATCGGTGGACACGGGAAGAGCGCCTGCTGTCATCTATCTGGACTTCAGGCAGGTGTTTGACATGGTCTCCCGTAATGTCCTTCTCTCTAAACAGGAAATATATGGATTTGATGGGTGGATCGTTCGGTGGATGAGGAGAGTGGTGGTCAATGGCTCAATGTTTGAAAGAAAATTGGTGACGAGTGGTGTCCCTCAGAGATCTGTTCTGGGACTGATAGTCTTTAATAATGTCATGTTTTTCCACAAGTATTCCATATAATGGCATTATGTAACAAGCTGACACAGGTGCGAGGGCTTCTAAGGGAGAACTACAACCTCCAAAATGCTCCTGTCCCTTCCCATGTGGTTTCCGGGTTCTGGTTGCTCTGCCTTTTTGCCTCCAGTTGCCATTGTGGGCACACACAGTTAAGAGACACTTCCGTATACATATATTTTCCAATTTGTCAGATTTATTGCTCTCACTCCTTTCATATTGTATTATCTCGCATTCCTTTGCCATTTTAAGTAGACTAGTTATCTTTTTACCTCAATCACACCTCCTCTGCCTTTCTCACTCCTCTACCCAGCATCTATGAGGGAGGGGGCTGGGGAGTTGGCTAGGCCCTGTCTGGAGACAATCTTTAATTAACCCACAACAAATAACTTCATCAATGACATCAGCAGTGGGATCGAGCGCACCATCAGTGAGTGTGTGCATGACACCAAGCTCTGTGGTACAGTCTTCATTCCTGAGGATTGGGATGCCATCCAGAGAGACCTGGACAGGCTCAAGCACTAGGCCCAGGAGAACCTCATGGGCTTTAAGAAGGCTAAGTTCAAGATCTTACACCTGGGATGTGTCAACTCCTGCTATCAGTACAAGTTGGGGGACGAAAGTATTGAGCAGTGCCATGCCGAAAGGAACATGAGGCAGCAGTGTGCCCACACAGCCCATACAGCCAACCACATCCAGGGCTGCAACAAAAGAAGCGTGGCCAGCAGGTCAAAGGAGGTGCCCCTCTACTCTGCACTGCTGAGACCTCACCTGGAATACTGCATCCAGATCTGGAGCCCTCAGGACAGGAGAGACATGGACCTGTTGGAGGACATCTAGAGGAGGGCCACAAAAATGATCCAAGGGATGGAACACCTCCCTTATGAGGACGGACTGAGAGAGCTGGGCCTGTCTCCATTCTGTCTTCAGTCTGGAGAAGAGAAGGCTCCAGGGAGACCCCTTATAGCAGCCTTTTAATATCTTAAGGGGGGCTACAATAAATAAATTTATAGACGCTTTAGCAGTGTCTGTTGTGGTAGGACTAAGGGAAATAGTTTTAAATTGAGAGTGGACAGATTTAGACTGGAGATGAGGAAGAAGGTGTTTTTTTTTTGTTTTTTTTTTTTTTTTTTAATATCATAAGAGTGGTGAAGCATTGGAACAGGTTGCCTAGAGAGATGGTGGTTGCCTCTTCCCTGGAGACCTTCAAGGTCAGGCTGGACAGGGCTCTGAGCAACCTGATCTAGCTGTGGATGTCCTTGTTCACTGCAAGAGAGTTGGGCTAGGTGACCTTTAATGGTCCCTTCCAACTCAGATGATTCTATGATTCATCTGTCTGTATTTGTGAGAGGTCTGAACATGAATGTTTCATATAAAATATTGTTTATTCATCAGCAAACACACTTCTTCAGGCTCTGATGCTCCATAGCTTGAAACAGACCCATCTCGATTCCTCAATTCCTGTTGTATGAAGCAAGAATAATGTGATTACCTGTCTCATCAGAGTACATTATTACTTGTGAATCGGTACTGTGTGGCCATATTGAGTACTCATGAGGAAATTAGTGATTCAGTTACTCAGGAAAGAGTTTGAGTGGTGTTAGTAAATAAAGCATGAATTCATGTCATATAAATACAGTTTTAACATGAAATCTGTAATAGCTGCTCACTTCATCAACATAATTGCAATTCTGTGTAGATTGAATTAGGCGTCATGGGCGTCATAGTTAATATAACTAGGTAATGTGTATTAATGCATATGCCTCAGAACTGAATTAAGAGCCCATTGTGATAGGGCTGTATTTTTCTTTTTCTGATCTTTTGAGAGATGATTCTGCCACTTCTCATTTTCTTCAAAGTGTATGTTTAGTTCCTGTGTTATATCTTACAGCTAGTGGTGCTCTAGATAAATACGGATAGATTGAGTAAAGGAATTTTGAGAATTACAGATTTTAAATGAGAATTTTGAAAGACTATTTCTTTGCTCTCGGGAAGATTAATAGAGACACAAATCTGAAAGATAGTCTTTATTTAAGAAAGATAGGAGTCTGAAGAAACAGACCTGTAATTTTAATTGAGCTGCATTCAAGGTAAAATAGGCTTATGTTGAGAAAAGTTTAGGTACAGAATATTGCATTCTGACTTGCAAGAATGCTAGTCAAGGTAGTAAAAGTTCTGTGTTTACTTATTTTATGTGGCCTGGAATATAATGTAAGCGTAGAATATTCCAAGCTGGAAGAGACCCACAAGGATAAAGTCCAACTCCTGACTCCACACAAGACCAGCCAAAATTCAAATCATATTTCTGAGAGTGTGGTCCAAACACTTCTTGAACTCTAGCAGTTTAGGGCTGTGACCACTGTCCTGTGGAGCCTGTTCCTGTGCCAAGCCACTCTCTCAGTGAAGAACCTTTTCCTAATATCCAACCTGAACCTCCCCTGATGCAACTTTTTGTGATTTCCTCAGGTCTTACTGCTTCCTTCATTTTAATTGGATGGAAAGTAAAAGACAAAACAGAATTACCTGTGTTCAGCTCTGTACAAGGTCTGCTACACTGCAGTGCAGTGCTTTTGTGTGTCTTAGCAATATGGTACTGTTAAAAACACACTCATGTAACCGAAATAGCAAAAGAATTTTGTGGACTGGATTTTTAGCTTTACATTTATGAAAGAAACTCATGTCATATTTTCAGGCCAATGCAATGTTAATGTTGATAATGCAAATCTGGGAGGAGTGGCTGACACACCAGCAGGCTGTGCTGCCGTTCAGCAAGACCTGGACATGCTGGAGAGTTGGGCCAAGAGGAACATGAGGAGGTTCAACAAGGGCAAATGTAGAGTTCTACACTTGGGGAGGTATAATTGCATGCAAAAGTACAGTTTGGGGGCTGACGTGCTGTGAAAGGAGCTCTACAGAGAAGTAGCTAGGTGTCCCGGTGGACAACAGGTTGGCCATAAGCCAGCAGTGTGCCCTTGTGGCCAAGAGGGCCAATGGTATCCTAGGGTCCATCAGAAAGAGCGTGGCCAGCATGTTGAGAGATGTTCTACTCTGCTCTGGTGGGGCCACATCTAGAGTCATATGTCCAGTTCTGGACTCACCAGTTCAAGAAGGACAGAGAACTCCTGGAGAGAGTCCAGTGGAGGGCTACAAAGATGATTAGGGGTTTGGAGCGTCTCCCTTATGAGGAAAGGCTGAGAGACCGGCGGCTGATTAGCGTGAAGAAGGGAAGACTGAGAGGAGATCTTATCAACACTTAGAAATATCTAAAGGGTGGATGTCAAGAGGATAGGGCCAGGCTCTTTTCGGTTGTGTTCAGCAACAGGACAAGGGGCAACAGGCACATCTGAACATGAGGAAAAAATTCTTTATTTTGAGGGTGACAGCATTGGAACAGGCTGCCCATAGAGGCTGTGGAGCCTCCTTGGTCTGCTGAGGATGTACCACTGCTGGCCCCTTCTTGTAGAAAACTACAGTCAAAGACTTGGCCATGAAGGATAAAGTCTAGTTTTCCATGTAAGACAGGAGTAAGGGCAGAAGACTGCTTGTGCATTCCTCCACCAAGCAACCTGGACTAAGTACTACAATCATCTGATAATTTCAAATGAGCACTCTCATAATACTGTTTTAGTTGTATTTTTTCTAGTGATTTTCCATTCTTGTATCAGGAATTTCAGGTGATGGGACTTAACCTTTTTCCTTGAGGAGACAGTTCACAAACCAGAAGCTTTTACATGCTGTTTTGCTTAGATTTTATTTCCTAATAGTATTATGATTTGTTGTTGTTGTTTTTTCCAAATATCTAATAAATATAGAAAGATTGTGTCACCACTTCAGATGTAATTTCTCAGCTAAGTTAGGTCAATGACTGTGATGTGTTTGGGACAGTTGGTTGTCTGTATTAGTATAATTACAGATTGTGTACTCCATTTTTTTGCAAGCATATACATCATTAAATCTCTATTGGCTGTGTAGTTGCAGATCTCTAAACTGATTTGCCTACTCTTTTTGTGACTGGTATTGACTGATCATGAATTTCCTGCTGCCAGCAGCTGCTTGGGCAGAACTGTTACTGGGCATAAACTGAAGTCAGTTTTTAGTGTCTTTCAGTCTGCATTGTTTTTGCTTATCTTATCTGCCCTTATGCTCTGTCTTGTCAGGTTGGAAAGCTGTTCTGCGATTTTTACTAAATAGAAGGAAGAGAAGAATGGCTTATGCAGTATGGAAATAGCTGTCTTTACTAAGTGAGAACTATTGATAATCAAAGGTATAAACCAGGGCAAGAATAAGAAATGTTATATCATGAGAGTACTGCTGTTTTGAGAGTTTTGTTCATCATCTTTTACTTTGATTCTCCTGTGCCTGTTTAGAAGACTTTGATAAGGTTTTCTGACTCTTTATGTGTCTTCTGTATCTTCTGGATTTAGATCAGTTTTAGCTGTTACTTTTGTCAGGGTAAAGCATGGCTGCTGTGACTAGCATGTATTTTTCTGTTATGTTAATATAATGCTAATACTTACATGTGTAACACCTTCACAGTTCATACAGTTCATTGCTGGAGTAATAGTATTTATCAATATTTAGAATATTTCGGTATGTAGCATCCTTTCTCCCATCTAGAAATCATGAAAGGATTATCTGCATTGAATCACCATCATCAATATTTGTGTAGCAGGCTCAGAACACCTCAGGATGCTGCAAAAGTTTTCTAAGACATCTAATCTAGGCTCTTTTTTTTTTTTTTTTTTTTTTTTTTTTTTTTTTGTTTTTGCGGTTTTTTTTTTTTTANGATGACATTATTATTTTCAGTCATTCAATGAGACGAAATTCAATAATAATTCATTATCATGGAATACTTCAGGGTGACAGCATTGGTGGATAAGGGAAAAACAACTGATATCCTGGACTTGTGCAAAGCATTTGACACTGTCTTGCGTGACATCTTTGTCTCTAAGTTAGAGGGACATGGATTTGAAACATGGACCACCTGATGCATAAACAATTGGGTGAATGGTCACACTCAAAGAATTGTGATCAATGGCTGAATAGCCAGGTGGAGACCAGTTATGAATGATTTTCCTCTGGGGTTGATATCTGGACCAGCACAAGTTCACATTTTTGTTGGCTAGATGAACAGTGGGATTGACTGCACTGTAAACAAGTTTGCAGATGACACCAAGCTATATGGTGCAGTCAACATACTAAAGGGAAGGGATGCCATCCAGAGTGATCTTGACAGACTTGATTGAGGGATAGGTCTGTGCAAATCTCATGAAGGCCAAGTGCAAGATCTTGCACCTGGACTGGGGCAATCCCAAGCATAAATACAGGCTGGTCAGGGAATGTATTGAGAACAGCTCTGACTAANAGATGAACAGTGGGATTGACTGCACTGTAAACAAGTTTGCAGATGACACCAAGCTATATGGTGCAGTCAACATACTAAAGGGAAGGGATGCCATCCAGAGTGATCTTGACAGACTTGATTGAGGGATAGGTCTGTGCAAATCTCATGAAGGCCAAGTGCAAGATCTTGCACCTGGACTGGGGCAATCCCAAGCATAAATACAGGCTGGTCAGGGAATGTATTGAGAACAGCTCTGACTAAGGAAAAGGACTTGGAGTGTTTGTGGATGAGAAACTAAGTATGAGCCAGCAATGTGCACTTGCAGCCCAGAAGACCAACTGTCATTGCCAGACTGAAGCTTCCCAATACCTAAAAGGAGCCTACAAGAAAGCTGGAGAGGAACTCTTTTTTCAGGGAGTGTAATGATGGGACAGGGGGTAATGGCTTTAAACTAAAAGAGCAGAGATTTCAGTCAGATATTAGAAGGAAATTCTTTACTATGAGGGTAGTGAGGCACTGGAACAGGTTGTTCAGAGAAGCCACTGATGCCCCATCCCTGGAAGTATTTAAGGCCAGGCTGGACTGGGCTTTGAACAACCTCATCTGATGGAAGGTGTCTCTGTCCACAGCAGTGTGGTTGGAACTAGGTGATCTTCAAGGCTCCTTCCAATTCAAACTGTTCTATGATTCCATGATTCTATGTGTAATGAAGAAGGGAGAGATCAGGGAATCCACCACATAGCAAAGGAAAGCAGCAAGGGATTAGGAGAATTGAGAGTGAGTTACTTTGTGTTTACAGATGTTCTACCGTCACAGATATGTTTTTTCCTTTAGACAAAGTAAGCAAGTTTAACTTGAGCGCAAGAGTCGCACATACAAGGCACTTCCTATTATTTTGTCAAATGAAAATGGCTGTTTCCTTCAGTCATAGTTAATAACAAAGAGAAAGAGAAACATGTGACTTGTCGATATCAAACTGAAAATTCGGTTATTGAAAAAATGTGGTTATCTTGTGTCATTTGCAGTGCTAATTTGGGGATATAATAGTACTTTAAATTGCTATTGTAGATCTACGTCTAGGTTGAGACTGTATTGCACATTTGGCTTTGAGCAACTACAGGTCTCCTGTGCTGTAAATGTGAGTTTGCAAGCTGAATGAGTATTCACCTCATCTTCACTTGGTCTGTTCATCAATAGCCTCTGATTTTTTGAGTTACTGCCTTTAGGACCTTGCAGCTGTTAAATTAAGCTTACATTGTTTATTCCTAGTTTACAACTGTAAACTGAGTTATACATATGTAATAGTAGATGATGTTATGTGGGTATCTCTCACTTTTCCTAAGCGGACAACTTCCTATTTAGCAGGCTGCATTTTCTTGATTTTTTTGTGTGTTTTTGTGGTTTTTTTTTTTGGGTCTTCTTCTGTGTATACAGAAGATAGTTCAAACCAACAGATTTTTAGTTATCTCAATGCTTCTGTTTCTCTCCACTCCTCTTTTTTTGTTTTTCTTGTCAGCTTTTCCAAGTATTTTAGGTAATGTTCAGCATCTCACTCACAAAAGGCATAGGCTGCAAATATTTAAGAAACAAAATCATGATAGACAAAGTTAAGGCTGTTGTTAGTGACTCTTCCAGGAAGCCTTCTGTTTGCTATTTTTTTGACCTTTTCATACAGCTCTGATTGTGTAAACACAGAAGCGATTTATAACTCTTGATCCCTGTGACTGTGTTCTTAAGCTGGATCAGGAAAATAAGCATCTATTGCATTTCATCTTTTTCTTCCTATCACTTCACTCTCACAACTGTGTAGGTATCGTTTTCATTGACCCTTCCCTCTCAGTATGAAAGATATTTCTGGGATTTGCTTTAATGTCCAGTTCCTTTCTTCTAAACATACAAGGCCATAGCCCTGTACACGTAACGTGAATATGGGTTTTACTCATTGAGGTCTTTAATTTTGGTGCATATGCAAGGTGAGGTTTTTCTTGTTTTCATCATTCACTTCTCGAATGACTTACTTTGCATAATAACTTTCCAAAAAAAAGTTTAGAGTCAGCGACACATTCTATTGAAGCAGCACAGAACTGTAAAAGAGTCCTGGTTTTAAAGGCATGAAATTTATTCTCTTTGAAGACAGGTAAAATTTTAAAACGTGCTAAAAAACAATACTGTAATACTGATAGACTACTTCAGTGAAGGCAGGTAATCCGAACAATGACAACTTGTATTATAGAATCACAGAATGGTTTGGGTTGGAAGGGACCTTTAAGAATCATCTTGTCCAACCCCATTGTCATGGGTACTCTTCTTCAACTGGATAAAAATGTAGTAACTCTTCTAGTTTTTATCCACATAATTTTGTGATTGTTTTTCATGCTACCTTTTCCTGTATTTGTCTAGAATATTTTCACATACTCAAATCTGAGGAATTTCCAGTATATTGCTGAGAAAGTACCTTCACTTGCTGGCACTTATATTCTTGTGATAATAGCTCAATTTTTTATATTTCATTTATTGTAACTTGTTTTCCTTATAGCTTTCAAATATTTCCAGATTTTTGTGGTCTCTTTTAATTGGCACTCAACCAATAAATAAAAAGCATGCCAATATTTAATTTTGTGATCTTCTTCCATAAATATGTTTTTACTGTTCCTGATGCCTCTGTTTTTATTTACTGCCTCCTAATTTGCCTTCTTTATTTTAGTATTGAACCCAAAGGTGTATTTCTTGTTAAGTTTTACTGGGATCTGATCAGTACTGTATCTTTTCACATGATGTTTTATACCACTTCTTTCTTTGCCTATACAAACCAAAATTCTGTTGTTTTAATATATTGCATTAATGTCCATTAAACTATGTATGCATTCTCTAAATTGCATGTGATTTGTCTCTACCCATCCAGCAGTAATATTGTTAGGGCATTCTGTCTTGGATATATTTCATATCATTTTTCTCTTTATGCGGTTGTGTGAGTAAATCTGTTTGTTGCTTTTGGTCTGTATATTTTTAATATTTCTTCTTCTGTCATTTTGGTACACTGTTGAGAATTGTTACACAGACATAAACAAGTTATGTATTGAAATTCCTAAGTATAAGACATGCAACTAGCATGTTAAGGCTATTAAACCATTACAATTTTTCTAATATTCTCTGGACTATAGACTTTATTAAGAACAGTTTATATTATATGAATATAATTTTACATTTTACTTATTTTACAAATAAATAGACCTCAGTGATTCACTATCTAGCTTACTTCTTACGTGTCTACTTAGCAATCAAATAACAGATTGCTTCTAATAATTTTATTAAAAGAATCATGAAAATAAGTTTAACAAATAGCTAGTTAAAAGTATCATAGTAGGCATTAGAATCACTTGCCATTAAATGGAAAATCCTTTTATTTTTTCATAGATCAAATATTTTGCATAACTGTCTTGCATGAGTCAAGATAGTTAATGAAATTTTTTAGGTAGCAACTTTTAGTTGCAGATAACAGTAAAAAAAAAAAGAAGTATTATGTTAATTTCTGGATTTCATTCTGGGAACTGTCATCAGTTTCAGTTCACCTGTCGAATTTCAGTAAAATGTCAACAAGTTTTCATAGCTATCCAGCTGGAATTCTATAAATAATAGCATGTCCTTTTGAAACTACATTTGATTACTGGTTTTTATTGATATTGAAAATAAGCTGCATGCCCTCTTCTAAACATTTGTCTTGCATGCAATTGAATGCTTTTT
>VXAV01006887.1:9137-34975 GCA_013399715.1 Alectura lathami | reverse complement strand
AAAAAAAAAAAAAAAAACATGTATGTATACAATGAGTATGTGGAAGCAGCCCAATTAACAGTACACATGACAGAGAAGAAAAGCTGTTATAAATGAATGGTATACCAAAACACAATTGTATTTTAGTTATTTTTTCAAGGGGAAAATATTCTTCTCCAAGAAAAATCAAGCATTAAGCTGGTATTACAGAAACATACTAGATACAGCTTAACATACAGGGGAAGGGAAAGTAGTTTGAGATGAGTTTTATAACTGGAGTAATCACTAGAAGCTGAAATTGGGGTTGTTTTATTGTGAGTGGTAGATTGTAATGCTGTTCATGATTCACTGTGTTCTTTCTGTACATATTATTGCAGAAGAATGGCATTCTGAACAATTAATATTGGCTTGCTGGTTTTAGCCAAATACTAAGACTTGTCAATGTTTAATGGTAATTATATCAACAGGGACAGATGTCATGCATCTAAAACTCATTACACCTTTCTCTGTGGGCCTCGAAAAAATCACCTTTCTGGAATCTATATTCTGTTTAAGACATTAAGTATATCTACTTTTTTTCCTCCCCTTTTCTTTTAGCCTGTGGCCTGCTTGTACCCGTTTATGCAAGCCTCTTTATCGTTGTGCTGGCAGCAGTGATGGAACCATTTTTTATATGGTTCAGTGAATATAGGATTGAGTTGAAGACTTCTGGTTACGGATATCAAAGGGTTAGAGATCTTTTGGAAGAAATCCTTGCATTTTCTCACTCAATCCAATTCTTGCTTTTACTCTCATTTTAACATTAATCATTGAATAAGTAAATGTGCAGGCATTTCACCTATCAGTAGTATATTTTCTAGCATCTAATACTAACTAACCTGTCATCTGAACAGCTGAATAAGCTTCTTAAGTAGAAAGCCGCTTCTAAAACTGGTTGTGTGTTGCAGCATGCACAGAGAAAAGGAAGAGGAAGAGGGAAAGGAAATAAGGGAAAAAAAAAAAAAAAAAAAAAAAGGAAAGGACAAGATTTATAGATTTTTATTCTGACTTCTGACCCTTGAAATTAAAAGCAGTTTCTTCACCTGCCCCCAAGTTGCTGGTAATGCTCAGGAAAAAATGAGTTTCTTTTCTTGGCAGAAATTGGTGTTAATGATATTAGATGATACAGTTATCTTCAAAATACAATTACATACTTAAGAGTCTGAAACATTAGCCTAAGCTTAGACAAAAAAATTTACTGTTTGCCCTTTTTACAGATGTTACTAAAGGTATGCTGAAACATGTTATGTATAGTAACCTTTCACTTACTCCAAAGAGGTACAATTGCATAGTGTTTGCAAAGTTTCGTGTTGGCCACGACATGGTCCTTAAGTCATTCATGACAGCATACTTCAAATGAGGCTGTTCGTAATACTGAAAATTTGGTTACAGATGGCTGCACACCCTGGCAGTTGAAAATAAAACTCCCATACCAGTCATAACTAGAAATTCAATTTAGCTTATGCACAGTGAGAGCAACAAAACATAGTTTCTTTCCAAAGAGGCAGCAGTGCAGACAGAACTTCTAAAGTTGCCTTTCATGCACTGATAATTAAAAAAAAAAATCAAAACAAAATCCCTAACTGGAAAATACACAGTCCCTTTATAATTGCCTATTTCAAAGCTGTAATTGAGCATTTCATTATAAAGATGCTAATCGATCCAGAATAATACTCCTGGGACAGCACACACATCCAGATACATAGCAGTTATAATAGCAGTGCTACAGAAACTTTCCTGGATTATGATTAGTTACTCAAACATTTCTGTTGTGAAAGATGAAACTCCCACAAGGTGCGTTGCAGCGTTACATGTAGAAGTTCTTTCTAGGCTTGTCTCTTAGGCTTTGGATGCGGCGAAAAAGTAGTAATCAGTGTAAATAAGCAGGATTTTAAAATAAAATGCATCTAAGCAGAGTCTTAGGTAAAACAAATAACTGTCAAAGTAAAGGAAAACAAAACAGGAATTCTTTCTCTAGTCTGTGTGGGCTAATTTTTGTTTCTGAATAATCATTTTTTGCAAATCCCTTTGAAATTTTCTATTGAGATGTTATTTACAATTCTAGAATACAAGTACCAGATACACAGTCCATCTCACTGGTAAATAAACATTTTAAAATAATTAAATAAACCAAACCAGCAACTACTTTTGCTTCTCATTGTGCATAATATAATATGAATGTGCTTAGGAACTGTCCAAACAAAAGAACTAGACAAATAAATTCAGGCGTACAAAATACTGAATATGTAAAAAAAAAAATGAGATGCACGTAATAAATCTCACCGTAACTTAACTTGCCTTGACTGATTACTTTCGGTGGCTGAGTTTAAAAATATTTAAAAATGCAATTTTAATGTTTCATGTAGTATTTTTTTTTGTGATATCTTTTTATTCACTATTTATTTCTTGTGCAATCACTATTTTTTTTCTACTTAGGGAAAAAAAAAAAATAGTTTCTGCTTTTCAGCTGTTCCAGGCTGAGTTGCTATCTGACTTTACATATCTTTAAATAAGATGTTTTTGGATGAAAGTTTTGACAGTTGTTACTTTTGTGAAAAGTCTCTAAGCTTCTTCTCAGCTTTCTTCTCTAAGCTTTCTTTCTTTCTTTTTTTTTTTTTTTCCTGTTCTTTCCTTTCAACTAAAATTCTAAGTAGCATAGTATGCAAGTCACACCTAATTTCATTTCAGTGATACTAACTGGTTATTACCTTAAATCACTGATCTGACTTAGCAATGTCTGAATTTACAACTGCAGCACAAGAAAGAAAGTGGAAAGCCTATTTAGTTTAAAAAGCCAGTGAAGATTCTCATGGCAATTAATTTGTGAACATGAGTGGACTGAAGCTGGCTAGTAGGAGCCTGGCAGTTGACACTGGCCTGTTGCAGCAGGCTGCGGAGCAGTGCTGACACTCCAGCAGCAAGAGCAGAGGTCTAGCTCACTGCCCTCTTCCACTACCCGACACCAAGGCTGGGCTCTCCTCCTTGCATCAGCACCCACCGTTCTCTGGCTGCGGAGGTGGTGGGTTGCCTATAATTCAGGGACCTCCCCTGTGACATCTTTCTGCAGAGGGAGCACAGTGGCTTCTGGGTGCTGTTGCTTGGGATGTACCATTGTAATCATGTGGAAGCTGAAGAATTTCACAGAAGGATATGGTGTGTGTCATCTACATGTCATAAACAGGGATTTATCTCACGTTCCAGTGAGATAAGTAATGTAGATTGAGCCTTTAGAAGTTCTGTTAATAACAATGTGTGGAGGTTTAAAATTGCTGAGTGCTTTCTTACATGATTCAGGCTTTTTTTTTTTGATCAAGGTATATAGTATTTTTTTACAAAACACCACAGTAAAACTAAATTTTTTTTGATAGCCACCTGGATGAACTTCTATTATATATTTAATTAGTACTGGTGAGATTCAAAGAAGGGTGAAGTTGAAAGCTAGGTTTTTTCACTAGTTTGAATGCCAGAGTGGTATGTTTACAGACTACTGCTTTCCAACTACACATAGAGGGAAAAAGTATAAAATCTGTGAGTCTTTCCCGGGAAATATAAAGTACGTGTCTGAAAGGCAGATGGGTTGTTTTTTCTGCTTTTTGATACAACTTTAAACTCTGCACTCTTATCGTTTTTGAGGTTGTACATGTGTGTATGTTCTTAAAGCTTCTTGCAGGTGTCACAGCAAAGATGCTTTGCTGGTCAGTAGCTGCATTGCATTTGCTGTATTTATTTATTTATTTTCTTGTCTGATGCTTAGATAAACAAAAACTGAAACTCTGAATGACTGAGCTCTAATCTGAATCACTATCACTTGCATTTTATTTTTTTCTAGGAGGCAAAAAACATAATTAAGATAATAACCTCTTTTTTGTGTCCTATCTCTAGACAAATTTCTTTGTTATGCCTTTTAACTGTTTATTTAAAAGGCAGGCTGTCAACAGTTTCTGCACTTTTGTTATTTCGTGTATTTATTTATTTGTAACATTTTTATCTCTGATTTGCCTTTGTAATTTAAGAAGAAAGAAACAAGAGATTGTTTCAGAAAATGTCATATTCAGAAGTCATGAGAATGGCATTATGTATATAAAAATGTATTATCAATAGGAGTTCTTTGAGCAGGATGGAACTACTCCAGTATACGGAGAGGAAAACCACTGCTGCTAAACATGACAGCGCCTGTTTAACATTGCTATGGTCCTTGCTACAATGCACAGTTGGTATCTATATTGCAGTTCCATAGCTGTGTAGAGTATAGTTCAATTATATTATTTCTAACCACTGCACCACTTTAAAGCATAGAGAAAATCTTAACCTCAAGAAATGAGAAATGACTGCTATTGTACTAATTAATGTTTTGTGTAAGTACATCCAGTTACCTGTATGAATCTCAGACTCAGTACAGAAGTTACATGATAATTAAAAGTATGTTACAATAGTATGGAAGTCATGGTCTTGCAAAATAAGGTGGTTGTGTAGTACCAGGAGTTTAAAGACTAAAATGGATGTCAGTGCAGCACATCAACTTTAAACTAGTATTTTCTTTATTACTTGCTAGATTGCAAGCTGTTTCTTGCTCGTCTGTTTCTAGGAGATTTTTGGAGGGAGGAGCCTATTTTCTCCTTCATCTATCACAAAAACATTAATAGCTTATTCCAGTAAAGTATTCTTTACAATATAGTTACAAATACAGAGAGTTCAAATATGTCTGCTTTGTATTTTTCACCTCAGTTATCTTCCTGTTCTGTTGAATTTTCCAATTTAAACGTAGCTCTGAAAGAGTGATATTGCTGATGTTTGTAGCTCTAATAACAATTCCATCCAGTAGACTGTTATACATTTTTCACATCACTCGATGTTTTTACACTTCATATGTACTGCGTGGCTTCCATAGGTTTAATATACACCCATAAGTCAACATTAGCTTCTCGTATTTCCTCTTATTTCTTATACCTACACCGTTGTGCATATCACTAAATAACCTCTATCTTTTAATGTATTAAGAAGATAGCCCTTACTTCCTTCATATCTGTTACTGTTCCCTCTTTCTGTCTTTATGTTGCCTCTTTCTTTCCTGTTTTATAAGCACATTGGAAAACCCTCCTCTTTAATTCCCGAGCCAGTATATTGTAAACCAGTTTTTACCATTACCAAACTGTATATCCAGGAGAAATGAAGATCTTCTAAACCAGTAAAATAAAGTTCAGCTTTTTTCAAAATTCTGGATGCTGTAATGCACAAATTACTTGTAGATGCTCAATATGGAAGGCATTAAATTCCACTTGAAGGATGATCATTTCTGGAGGAGATGTTAAATAATGTGTGCTTTGAGGGTATTGTTTTGCAATTTATTTAATTAATGCATGCCTTATGTCAAAATAGGATCAGATAAGTTTAAAGTTCTTCCAAATTAATGATTAAAGATAGAGTATATCATTAGTTTAGCACAGCATTTCTACTACTAAGGGCAAAATATTTTTCTTGGGAGTTTTGCAGTCACAAGTTCTCAGATAAGTTAATACCCCTATTCTCATATACTAATACATTGTAAATGTCAGAAAATGCGCTCAGATTGTTAGATTGTTAGAACAGTGATAAGTTTTACTATGGAGATCTTATGCTGTTGTTCTTTGTTGCTTTCATTAAATCAAATGCAAGACGTCTGTGAGGATAGATCCACCTGAAGGGGGCTGAGATATTAGTTCTACAAAGCACCTAAGTGGCCATTCTAGGTCACGCGTTTCTGTTCGTTACAGATAAACATTGGTTTTCAACTAATGTGTAGCGAGTGGTACTTTCCTTAATAAGAAAGCTGCTGACAATAAAATATTTGTAAGGTTTTGTTGACTTCTAACTCTTTTTCAGAATGTATAACATTACTTTTCCATTTTCCTTTGAGTATAATAAAAAATACTGTGTGTAACAGTTTGTAGTTCTCATCTTCATTTCTCCAAAAGGGGAACTGTGGACAACTATGTGCCGTTATGTCATATCTTAGCACTGGAAATGAATAGTGGTTTTATTGCTTCAGGAAGTTTTTGTACTTTATTATCAAATCATTTTATAATGCCAACTACTTTTGAAAAATAGCCATTCCAACTCTCCATCTCTTCCTCTAATATGATTGTATTGCCATCAGCAATGTTATAATAAAGTGCAGTCAGGCTAAACTAGCTGCAGCTGGATTACTGTCCTATGTGTACTGCAAATTCACTGTCTCAGTCAGTCACGCTTCAATCTGATTAGGCAAGAAGTATATTGGATAGTACTGAAACAAAACTATAAAGTGAAAAGGAAAAAGAAAAGCCATTAAGAAGAAATTTAGGAGTAATATAATAGAGAAATGATTCCTTGCAATGCTGAAGACCAATTTGACCTGCTCTCTCCTGATTTGCGAATATATTTCTAGCTTTATTTTAATATCTGCAGTACCCAGTATGATTCAGCTGCACCACATCATAGAGACTAGGCCCAACCTGAATATTTCACAGTTCCTGTAATGAAAAGACACAAAAGAGGCCAAATACTTCTAAAGCAAAGGTTGCTCTTCTCCTTAGGTGTATAGCCAATGTTTTTAAGAAAATTTTGGTATGTGACTGTTGTGGTTTAACCCGGTGGGCAGCTGAGCACCACATAGCCTTTCGCTCACTCTCCCCTTGCAGTGGGATGGGTGAGAGAATGATAGAAAAACCAACAAATTAGTAGTCGTGGGGTGAGATAAGACTATTTACTAAGACAGAAAAGGAAGAGAAAAGCAAAATAATAATAGTAATATAAATGTACACAAAACAAGTGACACCCAGTGCTGTTGTTCAACACCCACAGACCGATGTCCAGCCAGTCCCCAAAGAGCAGCAGCCCCCCAGCCAACTCTCCTCAGTTTTAATTTTCACACGCTGTCATATGTTATGGGATACCCCTTTGGCCAGTATAGATCAGCTGTCCTGGTTCTGTCCCCTCCCAAAAACTTGTGCCCCTCCAGTCCCTCACTGGCAGGACAGTATGAGAAGCTGAGAAACTGAAATGTCCATGGCTCTGTTCAGCACTGCTCAGTAACAACTAAAACATGGGTGTGCTAGCATTGCTTTTCTCCTAAAACCAAAATATAACTTCATACCAGACACTGTAAAGAAAAAATCAACTCTGTCCCAGCTGAGGCGAGGATAGTGGCTCACATGCCAGTCATAAAATGTGGTAGCGACACAGCCACAGTGTTGAGTAATGCAGTAGACAGTAGCAGGTTTATGTGTTTCTGATCGTTTTGTTTGTGTGTTTTTTTTTTTTGTTTTTTTTTGGTTGGTTGTGTTTTCTTTTTTAGGATAGTATTTTGTGAGGGGGCAAGCAATGGAAGACTTTTACTAGATATGGCAAAAAGCCTAGTGATTTGCAGTTTCTGATTTTGAAACAGAAGTGAAAGGCAAAAATCAGTCTATATGGTTTTATGCATAGAAATAATCATTTCATTTGTTCTTAAACCTGACTTTGGAGGTAAATAATGCCTATTGACCTGTTGGGAAGGGTTAGATTTCTTATATTCTTAGTTTTAGTCTCTTCCAAATGGAGAAGGATAGATTTGCTACAAAATTTATTGTGGATTTCACTCCGTTTGTGTTCTGTTGTTGGAGAAAGAGCGTAATAATGCAGATTAGCCAATATATTTATATTAATACCTAATTAATTTCACATATGGGCAAAGTTATAACTGGATTATTTTAGAGTAAGTGTAGCTAAGTAGTTTACAGGATTATTAATTGGCAGGAGTCAAGTATTGGGATTATTGGCAGAGTCTGTGTTTTTCAGGCAAGCATCCTTTCTTTTGGTGTGTATATTGATTTCCTAAAGATACAAGAAAGAATCTTGACCCACATGAATCAATGCCAAAATTTCTATTGACCTCAGCCAGTCAAGGTCTTCAATCATATAAAGCTCTGCAGCATAATAAATCAGCCTGACCTAAGAAAAATACATTAGGGATGATTCTAGGCTTGTGTAAACAACCTACCTCTGCAGAAGTCAGTCTTGGAAGGAGATGGTACATTTTGCCTCTTAACTTGCTTTCTGTGGCTTTGTAATACAATTTAAATTCTCAGTATTGGTTCTTAACAATGTATTACCTTAATATGCATCAACATATCACATTGCATGCTTTTCATGGTAGCAAGACTATTTTTCTGTCAGCAGTTAAGCCATTTCCAGCACAATACCTTTTTCTTGATTAATTTGTGGAACACGGAGTTAAGAATGCAGAATAATCTTGAGAATTGTTTGTGTAGCAGGGATAAGAAAATTTCTTAGAATCTGCAGAAGCGACTGCTATGTCAAAGCTTTTTAGGTTTTGGGGTAGGTGACAACTTACAAACGGATTTTGTAATTGATAGTGTGTAATTTAGAACATGAATGAAGCTATATAAAAATCAGGCTAGACAGTGTTTTCTCTGTATGGTTTAAGGTTGCATTTGAACATCAATATTTCTGTAAGTGAAAAAGAGGAATGTTTCAATGACTTTCTAGATGAGAAAGCCCTGTGATGTGATTTTTAATGTTCTGTGCTGTCATTAAATTTAGTTATTCACTAATTTCACTTCGTTTGTCTATATTCTTCATTTCTTCTTTGATTGCAAAGCCATTTATCTTCTGTTCTGCATGGTGAACAGAAGAGTTCTTTTTGGTGTCCCAAACAGCAATACAATATAAAATCAGTTTGAATATGATTTTTAAGTAAAATTCCATCTGTCACTGCAACTCAATGATGTTTTTATATTGGTGTACTTGAAAGGCTTATTTGAGTTCAGAAGCCTGCTGTTGTAACTGAGTCATGCAGGAATAACTGTAATAAAGAAATTCAGAAATGATAGAGGAGCACTAAGGTATACTGTTATCCAGAGACTGATAAGACTAAGATTTGGAACAACCAAGAGAGCTATCTTTTAAATTTCCTTAATCATGTGCTTGTGTTTCGGCTTTTTTAAGAATAAAAACAGAATGAAGCATGGAATTTGTATATCATGTCAGCTATGAAAACTTTATTGTGTGTAATCAATAGAGCAAATTAAATGTAGAACTGTGGAAAATAAATTTTATTCCCATTAAAATACATTGTTTTACCCAGAGGTGTTTCTGAATGCATTTTGGTTAAACAGCTTACAAGTATTAATTTTATGCATTTTTTTTTCTGTTCTTTCCAGCTGTCAGTCAGGCTTTTGCAGGCAAAATTTGTCTATGAAGTCTGTTTATTTTCTTCTTTAAGGAGGGTTCTTAGTTGACATGCAAAAATTTGAAGTATTGACACTTGTTCCTTGACTTGATTCTAGTAATCTTTCAAATTTCTTATTTGTATATCTTCACTTGCATTTGTATGATATTAGAAATCTGTGGCTAGGGAATGGATGTAATTTAGGATTGTGGGTGTGGTGAATCAAGCATAGAAACAGAATGCAAATGCATTCTTCTGTTGTAATTCTTGCGTGCCACTTCTTCTAAGAACTTTTTTTTTTTGTTTGTTTGTTTGTTTGTTTAAGTAAGAAATGTACAGTTGTTTTCCCATGAGTCCTTCTCAAAAACCAAAACTGGCCCTGCACTGAAATCTTACCTCTGAACAACTTCAGAATTTGAAGAAGATGAACTATAAATCCTGGTCATATCTAAACATTCCTATATTCCAAAATTTTGTTAATGCTCTCTTGATTAAACTTTCATTTCTAGTCCTCTCTGCATCTGCTCTGACTTCTTTTTAGTCTGTGTTCAAGTCTCCTCCAAGAGCTTTTTTCCCTGCTGTGTGCTAAATTTCTCTGTGCAGAGTTATCAAGCATGTATGTGCACAGTCAGGCATGCAAAGGCAAGCAAATCAAAATACATGAAAATAATGAGGTTTTGTTGTTATTATTATTACTGTGTTATTATTTGCCTCCATGTAAATATTTTCTGTAACTTTAACCTTCTTGGAGCAGAGGCCAACTCCTCCTGAGTACTGTGTTAGCACCTGAAAAATTACTGTGATTGTTCAGTGTTCAAATGTTTCATTCATGCAATTGATCCTTCTAAGGATAACTGATATGTGCCAGTGTCCTGGTGCTCTCATCTGCCGTGTTCCTGCGGGAATTGTTTTGCATACCTGCATTGAAGAGTCTAGGGGACTGGAAATCTCTGCATTTGTTGATTTGTTGATAGATGTTACTAACAAGGGAACATCTACTCTGATATTTATAGATGTGCAAATGATATATATATTACCTAGTTTCACCCTTTGGTTTTCACTGTTTTGTATTAAAAGCTTGTTTGTCTGAGGAAAGACATACAAATAGCTGTTGTGGAAATAAAAATTATTCAGAAGTAACTCTTTCTACAGCTTTTTGTGTTCCAAAGTAAGAGTATTTTTTGATGAGTCAACACAGCAGCAATTTATTTATGCAATTTATGAAGGAATTAAAATAAAACATCTTGTATAATTTTTGCAATAGCTGTTGATCTTATGTTGATATGAGCTAGATATATCAGTATCAAGTTTGGCACTATTGTCTGTAGCAGTGTCCCAGGTAGAAATTAAGGGTTTTTGTAAGTGTAGCTGAGGCAGAGTTGAATGGGCAAGCTTGGTAGTACGTGCTTGTCTCTTTGCTTGCTTATCTCTAATGCTTTCAGACCATCATCTGCACGACTCTAATAACAATAAATTTTCAACTCATTTGAAAGGAAAAGGATTCAGTCTGCTATCATTCTTAAAATGCTTTTGTTTACTTGACTTAAAATACCAGAAGGCAAGGCAAAAAACAAAAGGCATAGGGTCTCCTAGTGTTTTCATCAGGTTAGCTAAAGCCATGACACTCAGGAGCAGCAAAGAAAGGAAGTACTAAGAGTTTTGGAATGCATAATCTTAGGGATAATGAAGATCACCTTGAAAGTGGAGACAACGAGTGCAGTATTCCATAGAGCTTGTGTGTGCATTTATGGTGGATGAATAGTCTGTGTTTTTTTAGTTAACAAAAAGATATTCATTTTTCTTCTCAATCTTTTCTTCGACAGATTTTGTGATCTATCCCTTAATTTCCAAAGAGCTTGTGGAGGATTAATGTGCATTTTCACATATCACAGTCATGAGATATTTAAAATTCCTCTTTCTTTTCTAAGCAGATAGTTATTTTTCTATTAGATACCACATTTACTATTTCAGTGGGAGTGTTTGGAATATGAGAAAATCACATTACAAACACTGTTAAAAAACAGTTGTGTAAAACAAGCGCCTTTGTGGACACCTACTTCTTCCTTCCTCTGCTCACCTTATTAGTTATCAGCATTGTTTCCTCTCCACTTCCTCTCCTGCCAAAGTGAGCAGTTTATGGTTCTGACACAAATCTTAGTGCACGTCTTGTTTCTGTTGTTCAGCTTCATACATGTCAACTAGCAAATTTGCATTCCAATTAAAATACAAGATTTTGTCCACTTTGGAGGTATCTTAGTTCTCCATTGTAACTCTTGCAGTATAGTAGAAGCGGAATCAAAATCATCTGTTCCTTGGAAGTGTATTTCATACGTCTTCGTCTTTGTTATAGGATTGGAGTCATTATGTAGCAGTTGGCTTTGATACGCTTGCACAGACACAAATTGAGACCGACAGGACTGATGTCTCATGGACTTTGCTGTCATTTGAAATGCTGGCGTGAGAATGGTAGTGATAAAAGGGGGGAGGTGGTGCCTTCAGCACTTTGCCTATGAAGATTTCATAGGGTTTTGTTTTTTGATAGCNTATAAATTGGGCTCTTAATACCACCCACAAATCTGTAAGATCCATCTAGTGGAATGATAATTAGTATAATTTTTCTCCTCCCTTTTGGTTTTTATCTTCAATACTAGGAAACCACTCATGTGGTAATGGTAATATCTCCTCTTCATACTTACCGAAGTTTGTATGTTGCAAACCCTTAGAAAAGTGTAATTAAATTTCAATGTGTTTCAGTGACCATGTCAGGCTATTTGGAGATATCACTAGTAATTTCCTGTGAGAAGGAAAAACATTTTTATGTTCTTTACTTTCTGTCATTGCTGAAGTGAGATGAATTTATGCAGAGCAGGACACTTCTTTTTGAGGGCAGATACATGAGCTGTAGTACTCCCAGGTATCATATCCGATTGTGCATTGTAATAAATGAGATGGAGTGAATTGGAATCTGATCCCTTTTTTTTTTTTTTTTCCTGATTTTCTTATGTTAAGCATAGTTCAGATACATAGAGAAAATTACAACAGTAATTTTAACCTCTTGGAGTTATTAAACTATGGAATATGCTAGCATTTGATGTCTAGCTTTAAGAACACCTCATGAAGCAGATTTAGCTGTGTTGTTCCTACCAGATGTCAGGGCATGAACTCTCAGTATGCTGTTTGCAAATGGAATTTTATTCTGTTTAATGAATCCACTCTGAATCCCTTCTTGCAACACAAGTATTCCAGTGTTGTATTATATACTTCATTAAAAATGACAGTTCCTGTGACTCAAAAAGTGCTATTGAATACAAGACAATCCAGAGTGTGACAGATGCTTGATTTTGTTAGAAAAGGTGCACTGAGAAATATGTTGGAGCACTACTAATGGATACTGTACGTTGCATCTTCTGCTATACACTAGTATACACTAGTAGCCTGAAATTAGTCGTTTCCTTTTCTTTTGTCTGTACGCATTTGTCTTTTAAAACTGTTTTGCCTCAAATTGAAGATGTTTAGAAAATTTAGACTCTGTTCTCTACCTGCTAACCATATTTCTCTCTTTCTTTTATCTATTCCACAGGCTCTGAAAATATTTAATCTGAAATTTCAGACCAGACAGACTCGCAGTGGCTTCTAAGCCAGTGAGAACGAGGCTGCCAAAGCATGCTGGTGCCAAGCTGTTGGATGATGCACGTCATCAGGCCAGTGGTGGTGCTCCTGTGCTTGCTACTCTATGTCGATGCTGAAAGTGAGTTTTTTATTCATTTGTGCTTAGGTCTTGGCCAGGATGAACAGATTTGTTTTCAGTTGGTGGGGTCTTTGAATGAGCCTCCTTCTGAGTAGTTCTTAAAACACTGCAAGGTACTCTCTTGATCACAGCCAGTATTTGAAAAAGGTTATTTATACCACTTCATTTCCATTCTTTAGCAGCCAGTGGTTCATGCTCAGATGGAGGAGACCGCTGTAATAAAGTTACATAGTAGAAACAATGACTAACTTTACTCTTCAAACATGCATTAAATTCCTTAAAGACATCTGTCATTCCTTGAGTATTTATTTCTTAACTTTGGTTAAAAAGAAAAACAGGACTTCTCCCCTCCTCCCAAATTAATATCCAATCCAATTAAAATTCCAGTCCTTTGTAACTGCCACAACAGCTGTTGTAAGGTATTATTTCCAACAGCTGTTGAGTACACTATCCAAACAAATCATGCAGAACTGACAACTTAGTAGCTGGGCTAAACGTGTGACAATTTAGTTGGGAAAGGCACCTATGTTCACTTGTACTTAGAGGGGGAACTGTTGGATTTTGGTCAATTAGCTTGTCTATTAATGGGAAGATAATACCTTCTTTTTAATTGGGAAATCATTAGGACTACATGTTTGCATGTGTTCTTTCTCCCAGCTGTCCTGTGGCTTCTTGCAGAAGTAATGTGCAAATGAGAAATCCATTTGATTTCCACCTGTTGACTTGCAGAGTTACTACAGGCTGACATCTGTGTTCACTTGATTTTGGGATATTTTCCTATTAGATCTTTCTGACTCTCTACACCAATCAATAGCTTTGTTACAGCTCCGACTTCTGATGACTTCTGTACTTTTCCATACATATGTATAAAACAAAGGAGTAGTTGAATTAAATAAAAACACATAAAATAAACATCAAAAACATAGGATGTGAGTTCTCAGTAAAGGCATGTTGAAGGGTTCCTTATCACTCCACTTACCACCTGCACTCTAAGTATACTAAATTATAGCAATAGAAGAAATACAGAATCTTTCCAATTCTGTGTAATAAGACTTTATTCTTTTAACTGTAGCTATATAAAGTACAAATAAATTAAAAATACATATATTAACAAGACATATGTATTTGTAGAGTACTGACAGTTGAGATTCTTCGGTATCTTTCCAGGCAGATAATAACCAGCTGGAATGATTGTGTCTGAGGTGAAGTCAAGGACATTCTAACACTATAGCCAGCGAAGAATTAATTGGGAAATAGGCTCATACATTGGGTGTTTCTGTAGTCATAGTATGCTGCTTATTTTAAGAGTAGATTCTTTGCCTAGGAAGCATTGATTTTACAATCTGATATACCTTTTCTGCTTCAGATAAAGAACAGCCAATCTCCTATAGGCCAGAAATGGTTTTGGTTTTGGTATCCCCACTCAGGCATTTATGTACAAATAGACAATCAGAACCCAGAAGCTCCTTTATTAGTCCTGTACTTGTGAAAAAGAGCTGTAGTTTATATAATCATGTTACGATAAACAGAAGCTCTTCATCACTTTTCTCTGTAGAGAATGAAAATAGTTTTTCTGGAAGCTGGTGTAGGAATTACTTTAAAAATGGCTGGTGTGTATAACCACTCACTACCTACTTTGAGGAAGGTTCATTATGATTCTTTCTTACTTTAAATAAATTGAAACAAAACAGAAGTCACATTTTACCCCTTGCCACTTGTTGTAGGAGGACTTGATGTAGCTAGATAGAGTCTCACATACAGAATAAAGGTTATAAAATGCATGAAGATCACCTTTTTTTTTTTTTTTTTTTTTTTTTTGTGGGGGTACTATCAGTGAAGCCAGCTTAGACAAAAAAGACTGAAATAAATACTAAGAAAGTATAAAAAATATCTAGCAGTAAATATTAATAGTAGATACCTAGCATTTTCAGAGACAGACCCTTAATATTCCCATTCTCTACATGACTAGTGTACTATGCTGATTGAAGAAAAATGCAAAAATCTCTTCAAGACGAGAGGTTAAATTCCTTGCTTCCATATTTGCTTGAGGATGGATAATATACCTTTTTAAGCACAGAAGTGCAGCTTCTGGTGTGATCTACTGACTTACTTAATACTGTTTTTATTTGAATTTTGAAAGGTATATTTCCATGTACCTTACCTGTTTTTCTGTTGTAAAGAGTTCTTGCCATTTGGGTAGTGGTACTTTTAAAGTACGCTAGGGACTCTACAAAGTGAGTGAACTCTTACAAGTGCTAGGTGAATATGAAATGGTCACTTAAATATCAGGCTTTTATCTAATCTGGCTTTCTCTTTATGGGAAAAGGCTTCTCTTTATTTTCGGTTTACAAATAATAAAAAATGTGAGTGGGTGTGGGAGGTGCCTGCAGTTTTGATAAATGAGCATTCCTGTCCATGTAATTGAAGGAAGAACTGGGTTTGAAAGGAAGCAGCTTAATAATGAAAGGAAAAGCTAATGCAGGATTTTGTTCACTTGCATTGGCTCGGCTTAAATTTAAACTTAAAGTATGTGATACACTCAACGCTAACTAAAGAGGCTAAAAGTCAATGTAATGCATCCTATATTTTAGTTGGATTAGATGATTTCATTCTATTTACAGACTGAAAAAAAAAAAAAATAAATAGTGTTGAACACCATACAGCTTACTCCTCTATTAACGTATGAGAGTAAACAAAGAAACAATTACTGTCAAGCAGTTAGTCTGCATAGGCTTGCATGAATGTTTATATATATATGCACATACAAATAGTATATATTATATGATATACATTAAACAGTGTGCCATATATGTGTTTATAGAGCTCAACATAACAGTGCGTTAATGGTGTGAGCTGTCTGTAATACCAATGTAAAAGAACAATTTGTGGAGAGTCACCATAATGTTTCACTCTCACACACTTTATTTTGGAGATATGCTGAGTTTGCACAAGGCATAATTATTTTGTGGGCTGGGTAATAGAAAGCATTGGATCATTGAACTTTTTGCTGTGTGGACATGCTTCTAGAAAGATGTGTAATTTACTCTTCTACTGGATTTCCGGAGGACTTGAACGAAAGTACCTGTTCTGCATGCGTTGATCTGCTCTCCACACTTGCAGTTACTGCTCCTGTTTTCACAGCTCTTTGTGTGAGGGTCTCAGGGGGCAAGGGCTGTGTCAAGGGCTGTTCTTGAACTTCACAAATAGTTGTCAGGACTACCGTTTTAGTGGGGACAGGGTAGAGCAAGTGAGAAAAAGTGGGCAAAATTTTTGTCTTTCTTTTCTCTATCTAAATGTAAACGCCATATTTTGATAAGGAAGAGAAAATATACCCTGACATTCACATTGCGTTATATTCTTTCCAGGATAATTGGGAATAGATAATGAAATCATGCTCTTCTCATCTCAGTGTGTACTCACTAATGAGTGAAATCCAATAGCAAGTCCACTTACTGCTTTTGAAGAGGCTTACAACAATATTACTTAGTACTAATTTTCTGTTTATATGCTATTCTCACAGATGAGGGAGGGAAAAAGTCTTGTTTGTTTCATTCTGTTTTTGTGAAAGTCCTCAAATTCTGAAATATGTTGGCATTAGCTGTGGAACTTTCATCTGGCCGCCTCTCAGAGGAATATGGAATAGAAATACGAGGAAGTCCTTCCCCTGGTGGGCTCAATGAGGACACCATGCCCTTTATTTGTGTGACCAAGATTTGATTCTGACTTTTAAAACAGAATAAAAGCTTACAGTCGACTAAGCAAAAGTAAGCAAGATTGAAAGGTGGCAAAATAATTTTGTTCTTTTGCCTTTATTTTTGGTGAAAATAAGCATATATATAAAGTTAATAGGATTTTTTGAGTTGACTCCATTTATGCTTAGTATTTGTAGCTTCTAAGCTTTCTTAGAGGAAAGAGAGGAGGCAACAGAATTTGCTGAAGAAAAAAGTATTTGTTTAGCCTTCTCTTTGTAGAAGGGCAGCCTGCCATTTCAGTGTTTATCGCTGGATGCCTTGTTCTTAATAGTGCAGATAGCAGCTGGGTTAATGCAATACTTATCTACTGAGAAATTAGTAATATCACATTATTTGTCATAAGAAGAGTACTGCTTTTCTCTTGTTTTCTAAATTAACTGCCAGAGTTAACTACCTAGAAGCTTTCTGCAGATTTATCCTTTTGATTACAAGACATGTTTCAGAGACCTTTATTTAATAGATTTCTATTTAAATTATAGAAAATAGTATGCTATCTCTTTGTGTCCTCTGTAGTGATGAGATTTGAAGTCACTGAGTTCAAAGAAAGAGGTTAGTTTCAAGATGTTTGTTCCTGGTCTTTCATACTAGTCTGGTTTTTGAACTTCTGAATTTATATTATTAGAATAAATTTCTATAGATATAGTGCATCCTACTCATTAATAATTATTTCAGTTATCACAGGACAGATCCTGATCATTCTCACTACCCTCTCCTGAGAAAGGGTTCGTCATTGACTGTTGTAAATTTCCTGCTGCATTCCAGTCATTTTCTCTGTTTATCTTTTTTTCCTTCATTCTTGGTTGCATAGCATCTATTCTGACATTTTGTTTATGCTGCTTCTTTTGAGATGCTGTTTCAGAAGAGAAGCCACAATTCCTTCTTCATTCAGAAGTGGCTGCAGCTGACTATAAAAAGACAAACACAAATACTAACCATAAAGAATACATTTGTTGTGTATTGCTTCCATTCCCAATTGTTTGAACACTAAATGATGCTTAGTTCTCTCTTGGCTCCAGAAGCATGTGTCCGTTGTCATCATGCTGTCTGATGGAAGGCTATTTAAGATCTTCTGTAGACCAGGATCAGAAACATCTAAAGCTTAGTGCTGACAGGACAGTGATAACTTTTAACAAAAACAGGCACTTGCAGGGACTGAGACAAATTTATATCTAAACATCTAAACAGCATCATAAAAGGGTAGTTTAGCACCAGTGGTTTGGTATTTGTTTTTCTTGGTCAATTCGTTTTTTTTTTTTTTTTTTTTTTTTTTTTTTTTTGAAGAATACCTGTTTTTGTTACAGCTAATAGCATTACAATCCTTTAAAATGCTATTTTTCAACAAGGCAAAACACATTAAGGCAGTCCACGTTCAAATCTTTGCTCATAAAGACATCTCTAGTATGTTAAGCTAATCTAAATAGGTCTTCTGAAACAGTTATCTTACTGAAACTAATTATCCTGTAGTAAGACTTGCAACTGGACATACACATTTTACAACAAAACTGTATTCCAGAATAGCATCATAAGTAATATATGCAGACAGACCCTATATGGAAATGATTTGTTTTGTATGTGCTTGTGATTACTAGGACTAAGTTTCTGTCGTATTAGATTTAGATTTAAACTCTGACAAATAGAGTTTATTTCAGTTATTGCTTTCAATTGTAGGCAATAGCAAGAAATGTAAAGCTAAAAAAAAAAAAATGTAAATAGGGAGCTGTATTTTAATGGCAGAGAATGGATGGACAAAACGACATTATTTAAGCTAATGTCAATCATAAACAAAAACTGTTGCAGAGTTGCTTCAGTATGGGTGCTATCCCCTTCAGCATCAGTAATTTCCACTGGCAGGTCAAGAAGTGTGGGTTATTAACATTCCTTTACGGATGGGTAAAGAATCCCATTGTGTCTGTCTGGAAGACTGTTTAAGAACCTGTCTATAATTTTTTTAATGTGTTTTTTAAACATTTAGAGAAAGTACAGATAATAGTATTACTATAGGGGTAATTCATAAGGAAAATTAAAAAAAAAAAAGTGCTGGTAACTTTTCAAACAACACAAGAACTGCTGAGTTGCTGTAGGGTATTTTCACTCCTAATCTGAGGTTTTACTGTCAGTAGCTGAAATGGAGATAGCAGCTTCCATTTCCACAGTGAATTTCAAAGAATCATAGAATGACTTGGGTTGGAAGAGACCTCAAAAGATCATCTAGTTCCAATCCGCCTACCATGGACAGTGTTGCCAACCACTAGCTCATTAGATCAAACTGCCCAGGAATCCATCCAGCCCGTTCCACTGCCTTGCCACTCTCTCAGTGAAGAATTTCTTCCTGATGTCCAACCTAAACCTCCCCTCTTTCACTTTAAGCCCACTCCCCCTTGTCCTAACATTATCCATCCGTTCAAAAAGTCGGTCCCCCTCCTGCCTGTAAGCTCCTAGCAAGTACTGGAAGGCTACAATGAGGTCTCCCCAGAGCCTTCTCTTTTCCAAGCAGAACAGTCCCAACTCCCTCAACCTTTCCTCATAGGAGAGGTGCTCCAGCCCTCTGATCATTTTGGTGGCCCTCCTCTGGACCCACTCCAACTCCACATCCCTTCTGTCCTGGGGGCCCCAGGCCTGGACACAGCACTCCAGGTGAGGTCTCACAAGGGGAGAATAGAGGGGGACGATCACCTCCCTCTCCCTGCTGGCCACCCCTCTCTTGATGCAGCCCAGGATACCCTGAGTTCTTCTCCCATTCTGTACACATACCTGGGGTTGCCATGTCACAATCTGGTCCCAACCTTGCGCTTGACCTTGTTGAACCCCATCAGGTTCTCGTGGGCCCACTTTTCAAGCCTGTCCAGGCCCCTCTGGATGGCATCCCTTCCTTCAGGGCTATCAACTGCACCACTCAGCTTGGTGTCATCAGATAACTTACTGAGGATGCACTCGATCCCGCAGTCTAAGTCGTCAATAAAGATGTTGAAGAGCCCCGGTCCCAAGACGGATCCCTGGGGGACACCGCTCATGACGGGACTCCACCTGGACGTAGAGCCATTGACTACAACCCTTTGGCTGCGACCATCCAGACACTTCTTTATCCAGCGAACAGTCCACCCATCAAATCCATACTTCTCCAGTTTAGAGATAAGGATATGGTGCGGGACCATGTCAAAGGCGAGGTAGACTACATCCATCACCCTTCCGTGGTCCATGGATGCGGTCACTCCATCATAAAAGGCCACCAGATTGGTCAGGTACGACCTGCCCTTGGTGAAGCTGTGCTGGCAGTGTCGGATCACCTCCTCACCTCGCATGTGCCTTAGCATCTCCTCCAGGAAGATCCCTTCCATGATCTTCCCAGACACAGATGTGAGCCTCACCGGCCTGTACTTCCCCAGGTCTTCCTTTCTCCCTTTCATAAAAATGAGCATGATGTTTCCCTTTTTCCAGTCACTGCAGACCTCGTCTGACAGTCACGACTTTTCAAATATGATGGAGAGCAGCTCGGCAACCACGTCAGCCAACTCCTTCAAGACCCTGGGATGCATTTCACCCAGCACCAGACACTTGTAAACATCCAGTCTCATAAGGTGGTCTCGGACTTGCTCTTCTCTTACACAGGGAAGGATTTTGCTCCCCCCATTCTCACTTGGATTTTCAGGGACACGAGATACTTGGGCAGCCTGACCAGCAGTGAAGACTGAGCCAAAGAACTCATTAAGTACCTTCAGCCTTCTCCACATCAGAGAAGGCCAGTTTTCCCTTTCCATTCATTAGAGGGGGAACACTCACCTTCACCTATCTCTTCTGACCTATGTAGCTAAAGAAACCCTTCTTGTTTTTAACATCCCTCACCAAGCTTAATTTTACCTGCGCCTTGGCCTTCCTGATCCCATCCCTACCTGTCCTGACAGCACCTCTGTAATCCTCCCAGGCCACCCATCCCTGCTTACACTGCCTATACTTCGCCTTCTTTTCCCTCAAATTGTCCAGCAGGTCTTTGCTCAGCCATGCTGGTTTGCTGGCCCCTCTGCTTATTTTTTTTATTCTGGGGGAAGGAGATTTCTCATGCTCTCAGAAAGATGTTCTTAAAGTGCTGTCAGCTCTGCCCTGATCCCTTGTTCCTAAGGACAGTTTACCAGGAGACGTCTTCCAACAACTCTTTAAACAGCCTGAAGTTTGCTCTCCTGAAGTTCAGTGTCCTGACTCCACTCCTTGCCAGGCCCACTCTCCTCAGATCACAAACTCACCCAGGGCATGGTCACTGCAGACCAGGCTGCCTCCAATCATAATGTCTTCAGCCATCTCCTCCACATTGGTGAGCACTAGGTCCAGCAACTCATCACGTGGTCTCTGGTCAGTTTGTCCAATACCTGAACCAGAAAGTTATCATCGATGGACTCCAGCAGCCTCCTGGATCGATTGCAGCTTACCATGTTGTTGTCCCAGCAAGAAGGCCTCATCAACAGGCGCACCTTGATCAGGTGCCTGTAGCAGGCCCCGACCACCAGCTGCCTTTTATTGGCCCCACCCTTAATTTTCACCCACAGGCTCTCAACCATTTCCTGACTGTCACTCAGGGGCAGCTCCTCACAGTCTATGCACTTCTTAACGTAGAGGGTAACTCCCCCACCCCTCCTACCTTGCCTATCCCTTCTAAGAAGCTTGTAGCCCTCCATGGTGGTATTTCAGTCATGGGAATCATCCCACCACGTTTCTGTCAGAGCGACAAGATCGTGGTTTCCCAAGTGCACCAGAGCTTCCAGCTACTCCTGCTTATTTCCCATGCTACATGCATTGATATAGAGGCACTTCAGCTGGGCTGTGGCTTTCCCCTTGGACCCTCCCACACCCCTCCTAGGCTGATCTCTAATGCACTTGGCTTTAACCCCTTCCCCCTTCGAATCTAGTTTAAAGCCCTGTCAACTAGTCCCGCCAAGTGCCGGGCAAAAATCCTTTTCCCGATTTGGCATATGTGAGTCCCATCTGGCCCCCGCAGGCCAGCTTCCGAATAGACTGCCCCAAAAAAAAACAAAATTCCTCTGAAGGCACCAGCCTCTTAGCCAGGTATTGTTGAGGTGAGCCCCGTGTTTTTGAGGTGCGCCAGGTGTTGGTGAGGTGTGCTTCCTTTTTCTAACAGTAGCAATGAAAGTTATTAAGATACATCTTGATTTTAAATTAGTATAAAAGAGGTTGAAGCGTGAAGTTGTGTATAAAGTACCCCTTTGGCTTTCATTGAACATATACAAGACTGTAGTGCATATGTTAGAAGAAAAGTGAGTGCAGAAATGTAATGTCAGTTGAGTAAACCATTTATGCTGTACAGCTGAACAGAAAATATTGATAAAAGACAATTAAAACATGAAATTACTCATTAAAGGTGCAAACATGGGGAAGGTAGTCATTTCATTTTACAGGAATTTCTGGAGCATGACTGTAAAACAACAGTTTGGACATGCTGTTACTCTGCAAAGTATCCACAGTTAACGGAATTTCACCTTAGATGCAACATTCTCAAGTTTCCAGTAAGTCTGTTGTTGAGGAAGAGAGTTCAATAGGAATTCAAACTTACTCTGTTGGGATATAAATTCTCCAACTTAATATGTCTATGAATCTGATCTGATTAAAGTTTTTTGTTCTGGCTTGTGCTTAAGAAGCAAGTCTTGAAACCATTGTGTACTTTTCCAACTGTCTGTGCTTGAAAAATAGTAGAAGCATATGGATAGAAGGGAGGCTCCGTTATTGTTGATTATTTTTTGGCACACGCAAGTGTTAAGAAAGTAGAAGAAACAAGAAGCAACAGCATCCTAGAATAATTTAGGTTGGAAAAGGTCACCAAATCCAACAGTTAATGTAGCATTACCAAGTTTACCACTAAATCATGTCCCTAAGCAGTACATCTGTATGTCTGTTAAATATCTCCACGAATGGTGACTCAAATGCTTTGCTGGGCAGCGTCTTCTAGTGCTCCACAGCCCTCCCTGTGAAGAAATTTTACCTAACCTCCACCTAAACCTCCCCTGGTGCAACTACAGGCCATTTCCTGTTGTCCAGTCTTTTGTTGCTTGGGAGTAGAGACCACCCCCACCTCTCTACAGGCTCCATTGAGGTAGTTGTAGAGGGCAAGAATGTTTCCCTTAAGCTTCCTTTCCTCTAGGCTAAATAACCCCAGTTTCCTCAGCCACATCTTAAGATTTGTACCCTAGACTCTTCACCAGCTTCCTTGCCCTTCTTTGGGCAAGCTCCAACACCTCTTATGCTTAAGGGCCCAAAACTGGACATGGTATTCAAGGTGCAGCTTCACAGGAGCTGAGTACAGGGAAACAATCACTTCCCTAGTCTTGCTGGCCACACAATTTCTGATATAAGCCAAGATTCTGTTGGCCTTCTCAGCCACCTGGGCATATGGCTGGGTAAAATTCAGACAGCTATCAACCAATACCCCCAAGACCTTTTCTGCCAGGCAGCTTTCCAGCCACTCTTCCCCAGCCTGTAGCGTTTCATTGTATTGTTGTGGCTCAAGTGCAGGACCTGGCACTTAGTCTTGTTGAATGCCATACAGTTGGCTTCAGCCCATAAATACAGCCTAGCCAGATCTCTCTGTAGAGCTTTCCAGACTTCAAGCAAATTAAAATTCCTGCCTAACTTGGTATCATCTGCACGGTTACTGAGGATGCACTCAATCCCCTTGACCAGATCATTTATAAAGATACAGAAGAGAACTGACACCAACACTGAGCCATGATGAACACCACTCATGACTAGCCTTCAGCTGGATTTAGCACCTTTCACCACAACTCTTTGGATCTGCCACCTAGCTAGCTTTTTACACAGTGAAGTGTACACCTGTCCAGGCCGTGAGCAGCCTATTTCTCCAGGAGAATGCTGTGAGAAACAGTGTGAAAAGCTTTATTAAAGTCTAGGTAGGCAACATCCACAGCCTTTCCGTCATCCACTACGTGGGCCACCTTGTCATAAAAGGAGATCAGCTGAGTCAAGCAGAACCTGCCTTTTGTAAATGCACGCTGATTGGATCTGGTCATCTGGTGATCCTATTTGTGCCACATGATGGCACTGAACATGGTCTGCTCCATAACCTTTCCTGGCACTGAAATCAGACTGAGAAGCCTATAGTTCCTCAGGTCCACCTTCTGGCCCTAGTTGTAGATGAGCATCACATTAGCTTGCCTCAAGTCAACTGTGACCTCCCCATATAGCCAGGACTACTGGTAAATGATGGTCAGCAGTCTGGCAAGCAGTTCTACCAGCTTCCTCATACCCTTGGGTGGATCCCATCTCACCCCATGGTCTTGTGTGCATCTAAGTGCTGTAGCAGGTGTGGTGGTCAGCAGGCCACTGACCATTTCCTCCTGGATTATGAAGGCTTCTTTCTGCTCCCCATCCCGATCTTCTAGCTCATGGGGCTGGTTAGCCAGAGAACAACAGATCTTACTGCTAAACACTGAGGCAAAGACTGCATTACCTAATACCTAAGCCTTTTCCTCGTCCTTCAACACTATCCACCCACATCCAATAAAGGGTGGAGATTCTCCTTTGTCCTGCTTTTGTTGCTGGTGTATTTATAGAAGCATTTTTTATTGTCTTTAATGGCGTAGCCACATTAAGCTCCAGCTAGGCTTTGGCCCTTCTAATTCTTCCAGAGCCTCATGACATCTTTGTAGTCCACCTGAGTGTCCTGCCCATTCTTTTGAAGGTTGTAAACTCTTTTTCTTCCTGAATTCTACCCGAAGCTCTCTGTTCAGTCCTACCAACTCATCTTTTGGAAAATGGAGACAGCCTGCTCCTGTTCCTTTAAGATTTGCTTCTTGAAGGATGTCCAGCCTTCCTGGATTTCTTTGCCCTTCATGACTGCTTGCTATGGGATTCTCTCAGTGAGTTTCCTAAATAGGCCTCGGTCTACCCTCTGAATGTCCAAGGTGGCAGTTCTGCTAATCACATTCTTTACTTTTCTTATGATCAATAATGTGTTTATTTTGGCAGTTTGCAGTAATCATATATGGGCGTTTCCTCGAGAGTCCTACCTGGCTCATTTTTTTCCCTGCAATGATTTCTTATGTGCATTATTAAAATATGTAAAACAATTGCTGAGAACATTTGCAGATGATGTCTATATTGGAGAGGGAAATAATTATTTGGACTCTTGCTCTAGAAAAACAACAAATGCAAGGTCAAACAGCTAACAATGAAAAATACAGTCCAGAATAGTTACTAATGTCTTTAAATGTGATGATTTTGAAAATAAATTTTTATTATGAAAAGGCCATTGTGTTACTATACAGCAGTAGGGTTTAGCAAAGACGAAGCAAAGGGGATATCAAGGCAACTTAACCCTGCATATATGAGACTATTGATGTTTATAATTCAGTGCAAATCGAGTCCTGGTTTCTCATTAAAAAAATGTTTGTAGACAAACTGGAGAAAGCACAAGAAAGATAAAAATAGAGATTCACAGCTGGGTAAATATCATTTTTGATAACAAGTTTATAAAGATTACTGAAAGCACGTCAACTGGTGTAGATATATTTTTGTGTATTGTGCAGAAAGCAATTGCTAGAAACACTTTTGCTTAATAAGTTTGAGGAGAATTTAACAGTTATCTACTGCTGGAACAGAATACTTAAATGACAATTTGTTACTGTATATCCGATATACTCAGGTTAAGATTGGATGCATATTTTTAAACACTGAACAGAATGTGCTACTCAGTGTAAGGGTGACAAGGAGAATCCGTTTGACTTTTTCATATTGTAAAAGACATAACCTGTTTTAAATCTGCAAATAATTCTATCTGAAGCAAGAAAGGAAAGGAGGAAATTATTGGCTATGGTATAAACTTTAATATACCTTTGTCTTGAGAGTGCTGTAATGCAGTTTCATCTAAATATCTCAGGTAGACACTGCTGAATTAGCTAAGGTGCAGAAAATAATCCAGAGGATAAAAATTGAAGTTATTAAAGATCAGAGGTCAAGAAGAATTTGGACAATACTCTCAGAAATACAGTTTGGATTTTGGAACAGCTCGCACATGAGAAGAGGCTGATAATATTTCACAGGGTGTCTTCTGATGTTTTACAGTTAACAAACCAAGTAACAGTAGTGGAAAATACTTATTACCTTTTTTTTTCCC
>VXAV01006885.1:72561-94878 GCA_013399715.1 Alectura lathami | reverse complement strand
ACCTGCAGCCGCCCGGTCCCGCTCCGCCCGCGGGGATGGGCGGGAAGCGGGAGGGGGCGGGAAGGGGCGCTGCCCTCACGGCGAGGGGGCACCGAGCGCCCCGTGCCTTCCTCGCCCTTCCCCGCTCCGTCCGCGTCCCTCTCTCCGGCTGTTTCCCTTACACGCCGCACTACGCTCCAGCTAGGCCCTCCCCGGCGCTGGGTGAAGCACCTGGGCCGGTCCTGTCCCGCTGCCAGCCGGAGCCGGCAGGAGGGCTCCGTCCTGACCAGAAGCGCGGGCTGGCAGCGTTCGTACGGGTGGTATGCACACGCGAACGACTACCTGTCCTTTCTGCTGCACGTGTAATTTCAAATCCTCACATCTCACCTCACGTGCAATCCTTCCAGTGTTTACTGTTCACTGGCTTTGGCCATTTTCAGATATTGCAGACTACCTAGAGTATCAACACCTCTGCTCCTTTCTACATTTCTCCATTTAACGGCAATTGTGTCGTTTGGTAATTAGTACTGTTTTTTTTTTTTTTTTTTTTTTTTTTTTTTTAATATAAACGTCTTCATTTTTGTCCGTGTAGAAAAAGTACTGTTTATCAGGCCAGCTAGTACAGTTAGGGAAAGCAAACAAATCTAGCAGACCTATTTCCTTGTCATGGCTGAAAAGAGGCAGCATAATGCAAGCTTTAAGGGGAAAAGAGGAAAGGAAAAGGTTACAATTGTTTAAGTAATCACTTGGATGGCTTGAGAATAAAAGCGCTGAACACCTGCGGAGCAGTTTTTGTATCTTGTTACTAGTGAGAAGGAAACCCTCACGATTTCTTTCTGGTGTTTTCTTTACAGAACGAGTTGCCAGTTTTAGAGTAGAAGCTGCAATACAGAAGGGCAAAAAAATGGTCTGACCTTCAAGATAACGCTTGTTTACAGGATGATCAGCTCCGAGCTTTCATCCTGATAAGCATGCAGGCATACACATAGAGAAGCGTGCTGCTAATTAAAAAATTAAAAAAGTTTCTGAATTCAGCTACTTCCAATACATGCTATTACAAATTAATGATTAGGCAAATATGATTTTCTTTATTCCATTTCTCCTTATTTTACCAAAGCTTTTTATAGAATGGTTTTCAATGTTTCCTTCTATGCTCAGTTAATTGTGTGGTTCTGAACTCTTTTATGCAGTGCTTTCACAGCAATTTGAAGTAATATTTTGAAATTAAAGGAAAACAGTTGTAAACCTACAAAAAATGACAGAGCAGCTAAAGTTTTTTAAACTCCAACTCCGACTAGATTTTGAGTTGACAACTGTGCTTTAAAATACCTCAAGAAGATGTATTTTAGGTGGCCCTTGCATATAATTATAAGAGTTTGCTAACATAATTGGAACAGTGAAGAAAAGCATACGGTTTAGTTGAGCAACCATAGCCTGGAACTCTGTCTCACGTCCACTTTTCTCTGCAAGCAAAAAGCATTTTGTAGCACTCTTCTTTTACTTTTTTTTTTTTTTTTCTTCTCAATATTTTACCTCATTTTATCAAGCTACTGTGGTCTATAGCATATAGACTGGAGGAAAAAAAAAAAGGAGGTGGCATTTTCAGGAGCCTCAGTAAGAAGATTTTCAGTTCTGCCGCGTGAGGACTGTTACAAGCCTTTCCTTAATGCCCCTTCTAAGAGGCAGCATATCCCTCCTTCAGAAGACAGTTTTCTGACGCACGATAGCTGCACCTTCCCTGCCGTTCAAAACAGCTGGCTGCAGACCGTTTGCCAGCTGTAAGTTATGTCACTTTTACTCACTGTCTTCTTGGTGGGGGAGGGAAACAGCATATGCGACACACACAGTCCCTCGCTGATTCACTGCATGACCTAGCACGGCTTGGACAGACCACCCAGCAAGGAGATAGGGGGCAAAATCCCTTTCTACCTGTGGTAGCATGTTGCAGCTTGGATCCACCTGGTTCAAGACATTTCTGACTGTGGGAGCTGCTGCTGCTCAGGTGTTTTCCACAGCGTGGGCAACATTCGCATGTGTTGAGCAGGCTTCCTCTGCTTCCAATCATGACTAATACAGTGCAACTTCGTGAGAAACACAGAAATTGCTCGCTTGAGAAACTAACAGTAGAGGATTAACCTATAAATATGCTGATCATAGATGTAGGGCTACAGCTGTGGTGCCTTTTGGCAAAATCATATTGTGTTGTGCTTTTCTTGCCTTCTTTCTCTCTTTCTCTCTCTCTTCCTCTCTCAGAATCATAGAATATCTTGAGTCAGAAGGGACCCATAAGGGCCATTGAGTCCCACTCTTCCTCTCTTTCTTTCTCTCTTCAGAATAGGAACAACAGAGGAGAATTGCTGGAGAAAGGATCCACCAGCTCTCTGCAGACCACCAGGCTCTGTCCTGCAGCATCTGCTAGTAACAAACAGTCCTCTGACCTCAAGGGTAGTTATTCTCTCCACAGACAGCTGAGTATACTCAACACAGGGCAGAGTCAGGGCTCTGTCAGGAGCGGCATTATGATTATTTTAATTATTACACTGTAGCCATATGCTTTAGATACTAATAGCATTATGTAAAGGAGAAAAGCAACAGCAACTACATGGAGAAGAACCTATCGGTTCACAGGTTATGACAGTTAGGGGATATAATCCCCGTTAGGGATTATAAAGGGCTTTCCAAACAGGAGCTAAATAGCTGAAGAGTAGTTATTTGATTTTTCTAGTGAGCAGTGTTTTTCTTATTTTGTTCTGGATTTGGTTCAGAAGTTCTTTGTAAGGGCAACTGTCTCTCACCTTTCAGTTTGTTTTTAAGATGCATCTTAAGGGAAACCTCAAAGTAAAACTACTTTCAGTTCTGTTGTGCATCTTCTCATCAGGTAAAATCTGAAAGGATTCAGAGAGCCTAAAACTGTAGATGAAATTTGAAAGGACAAAAGAAATATGATAAAATGATAACTGCATTTTTGTCAATAAACTGAATGTCATATATGTCTGCCTAATGTTTAAAATTGTATTTGTCCAAAGCACTGCATTTTTAGAAGTACCTACAAATCCGTTAGCAGAACCTTTTATCTTGATACACGTTGTGTAGCTTCAAATACTGCACTTAGCTGCTCCTGCCTGTTTCTATTATGTGTATCTTTCACTTCAGGACGTGACCACCAAAGCAAACCGCTCTTTGAAACGGCTGCAGTTAATCTGTGCTTTGCAGGTCAGAAACGGGGTAGAGTGAACAGGCTGAAGTCCAGGGCACAGCTGGGCAAAGAGCACAAGAAAGATGACTCTGTCCTCTCTTCGCAGAAACAAGGCAGAGTGCTTGCAGCCTCGGGTCTGGGGGACAGCTCAGCTCAGGTAGCTTTGTTCCCTCGATGCTGACCTCCTTCAAAGACAAAGAAGTTCCCTGAACTTCTGGAAATGTCTGGGAGGTGAGGGCAGAGAAGGGGAAGGTGTCTTAAACAACAGTCATACTCTTGGGCTGCCTGGGTTCTTGGCAGCCTCTTATCTCCTCTGCATCCATATCTGGGTGGGCTAGGTGAAGCAGGCAGTCCCTCACGTGGTCAGCCATACCCATCCTGTCTTCTTAGACAAAACTGGGAGTTCCATGCAGTTCTGGCCCTTTCCAACAGCATTATTAAGTTGTGGTAGTACAGGTAAGGATTTCACTCAGAATTTGTGAATTCTAGTGGTTGTCCTGTATCCTAGGCAACAGTAGAAGAGGCAGAAGAACTCTGCAGTTGTTTTCTGTAAGTTTGACAACAGCTATCTTACCCACTTGTTATGAAAAGTAAACTTTCACTGTGATTTTGTTTTATGTTTTGAGAGAAAGAATGTACCTGGAAATTGTTAAAAGTTTAGCAAGTCCATGACACTGTTGTTTCTCCTGGTTTTATCCCCTTTAGTGAGGGCTGACTTCTTAAAATTTGTTCTTATCGAAAATTTAAGAAGTGATCAAATGATATTTTTCATGAAAATTATCTATTCGACTGGAACATTTGTTTGGTTTTATTGGAGGACCAAAAATGTGTATCAGTTTAAAATGTTCTAAATAATTTTTTAAAGGGCATATTTATTTTTCATTTGACCTGAAAATTCCACCATTCTCCTAGGCAACTCCTTTCCTATATTAAAGCATTTTTACAGCACTAATGTCTGGGATCTAAAAATTACTGAGGGATTTTCTTCAGAATAAAATGACAGTGTTTCTTTAGTCATGTGTGAGTCCTTTTTAGCTTAACCCCATGATTTGGAGGGGCAAACAAAATCTAATTTAGGATTTTTGAAAGCAAAAATTTGCAGGAAAATATATGTTTAGAATTCTTAGTTTATGGAAAATAATTTTTTCTTAGATCTCTCTCTTTTTTTTTTTTTTAGTTGGGAAGAGTACTTACTGACTGAAAACATAATATAGACGGGACATTAATAGTATGTAGCATCTAGACTCTATACCTGAAACCATTATCTGTAGAAATGCTAGTCCGATATGAGGAAACAACAGGTATTTTTGAGTGATAAGCAACAAAAAGCATTGTGTCTAGTAGCTTCTCTGACCTATTCCTTTGGCCCAGCTCATCTCCATTCCTTTCTTAACTAGTTCCAGATAGACCACTGAGACTGCCAGCATGCCAAAAAGGAGAAATGATTCAAGAATCAGCAATTAACTTTCAAACTCCAGATCTATGTTGTGAAATCTAGAAGATGCACACAGAGGCACAGAGCTCATGAAAGACCATATGTCTTTCACATAGGTTTTGGGTAGAAAACCGTTTACACTGCTGTATCTGAGTTCAGCGTAAGTTTTGTTTATTTCTATAAATACAAAACTCAGGTAAACAACTTCACATTAAACTTCCTAAACAGTAAAAGCAGGTTGCTGCTTCTTCCTTCCTTTCCATCTCAATGTGTCTAAGGCAGTTCTCTTATAAAAAAACTAATTATCATTAAGTAACTACTAATATTTACATGGCAGAAGAAAAGCAATGAACTTTTACCTTTTTTTTTTTTAATAGATACCTGAAACAGAGAAAAACTCTAGTTTTGTAATAATACCACAAGACCTAGAAAACCAAGGGTACAAAAGAACAGAAGCAGCTAGAATGAAAATGTATCCTTCATGTAGAATATCATCCTTCAATAAATTCCTCAAAAGCCCAAGTTCCTGGAAGGGATATGCTGCAGGCTGGCAGCCGGCATGCCAGCAGGCACCACTTCCAGCTATAGCTCTTTCAGGACTGCCCAAGAGGGACATGTGCTTATCTAGTAACCATTTTCTCTCGTTATGGTGGCAAACAGGCACTGTTCCCTGACCCAGAAGATGAAAAAAGATCCTGGTTTGGAGAGGGGGTTCTTCTTATCCTCAGTGAGGTCAAAAAGTAACAGTTTTCTGGTTGGGCTTTGTGGGAGAAATGACAGCACACAGCGTTTGCGTGAGCAGGACATAAGGCCAGCAGGTGGGCCTTTGGACTTCCCACCGTGGTTCTGTACTCAGAGAAGAGCTGGAACCTGCCTATGTTTTCTCTTAGTCATGATAAAATCCAGTAGATAGTACTCAGGTAAGATGGATATTGATTAATGACCACAGTTAGGTGTTTTGCCTTTTCGAAATGCTGCAGTGTTTCACATTCCCTGGTTTTACCCTGTTCTACATAAAAGGGGAAGGATTTCACTGAGGTCAAAACCAGCTGTGCTACTATTTATATGAATAATATCAGGTGCTTTCCCTTCACAGCTACCACTTAGCACTTCACTGAGTTTAAAACCCTCATAAGTACACATTTCACTGTAGAAGTGTTATGAGGTATTGCAACTATGTCAAATGTAATAACAGAGTGTATGAGGCTGACCACTGAAAAGGAAATTCTCCCACAAAGTTACGGCAGATTATATATTAGCTTCCTTGTACACATCAGTGAGGAACTTGTGGGTTGCCCTTTTTCACAGTCTTACTTCATTAGAAGCGACCCAGCCCTCTGCTTACTCATTTTTTTCGGACAATATTTTGATAAATTCCTGGTATATTGCGTGTAGGATAGATATATAAAATTACAGCACAGTATGCTGTGAAAGAAAGATCAGGTACATATCTGTATTTGTAAATATCTGTTCATATGGGCCTGATATGAATAGTCATTGATTGGACAGAAAGTAAACCAGCTCCATCTATGCAACTTTTCATTTTCCAGGTCTTTGTAAAGTTCTGATACAAATTTTCTGCAATTTTTGAAAACTAAGTTGCTCTAAGTTCTAGTGCCCTGAGCATGCAGGTGAATCAGAAGCAGCAGTGTTTCTCTTTCACTTGTGTCACTGACTCGCCCCAGTACTCTGCACTCGCAAAGTGCTTGATAATTGTCATAGAATCATAGAATGGCTTGGGTTGGAAGGGACCTCAGAGATCATCTAGTTCCAACCCCCCTGCCGTGGACAGGGCTGCCAGCCACTAGCTCATGAGATCAAACTGCCCAGGAACCCATCCAGCCTGGCCTTGAACACAGCCAGGGATGGGGCAGCCACAGCTCCTCTGGGCAGCCTGTGCCAGCGCCTCACCACTCTCTCAGGGAAGAATTTCTTCCTGATGGTCAACCTAAACCTCCCCTCTTTCACTTTTAGCCCATTCCCCCTTGTCCCACCATTATCCACCCGTGTAAAAAGTCGGTCCCCCTCCTGCCTGTAAGCTCCTTTTAAGTATTGGAAGGCCACATTGAGGTCTCCCCGGAGCCTTCTCTTTTCCAAGCTGAACAATCCCAACTCCCTCAACCTTTCCTCACAGGAGAGGTGCTCCAGCCCTCTGATGATTTTGGTGGCCTTCCTCTGGACCCGCTCCAACAGCTCCACATCCACTCTGTACTGGGGGCCCCAGGCCTCTCGTTAAGCTGGTAAGTATTACAGCCTCGTGTTACAGATGAGGAACCTGGGAGTCAGAAAACACAAGTAACTCAGGTAAGGACATACAGTATTATAAAAATGCCTTTTTATTTTCTGCATTAAAGTGGAGATCCCAGTCTTGTTCCCTTAGGGGAGAGAAGATTTGGGATGGAGTGTGCCATGGTGGGCTCTGATGGGAACAGTGTGATTGTCACAGCTGCTGTGAATTTGCAATTGCACTCAACAGCAACTAAGGCCAGCAGTGGAATAAGACTGATGACAGAATGAGGCTGATAAGTCAGTGATTCTTTATACTATAAAAAACGATAAACTGAGCTTTAGAATATATGTCCTTTGCTGGAGTGAAATTGCTGCGTGCATTACACACGCACACAGTTTTAGGAGGTCCCTACTGGTGTCAGGCAAACTACATAATACAGAAGACATCTCTGAAATTCCACTGAACTGAGCAAAAAGACAGAGCTAGATTCTGAGCCAAATGATTCAGCTTAAATACATGGGTTTAATCAGCCTGTCAGTACTACTGATTTGGGAAGTCTTGTTTGTATTTAGTTGGAAAAAGACTGCAAGAAGCATAGCATGCAAAAGAAGGATTATTGCCGCATGCTGTATTGTTTTGGGTAGCTTTCCTGTACTGAGACATAAAAGGCAAATGAAATGTAGAATGCACAGTGATCTCTTAGATGTTAGCAGCAGGGGAAAAAATCTGAGATTTACAGTGTTGCATCCTGAGCATTTCACTCTCCTGTTTATTCAATCAGATCAATTACAGATCAAAATTACAGTCCCTGCATAGCCTTTGCCAGCTTTGAAAGATCTGAGCTGGTAACCACGATTTATTGCTCTCTCCATGCTTTGTTGCACTCCTGACTAGGCAGTGAACATATAACAGGCTGAAAACTGTTCATCTTTCTGCCTGACGGTCTTTGGGAGTTTCGTGCAGATGGTGTTACAAGAAGCAGCAGGGTCAGAGAAGGATGAAGAGAGCCAGGCTTTATGCCACAGCTGCTACTGATTTACTGGTATGCAACAGCAACTTGTCCTGTATGGGATCCACATGTCGTGGAAAGAAGGGAGCAGAATGCAGGCGTGGCTGCTGGAACTGGCAAATGGTTGTCCACTGGTGCAGGGCCGCCTCCTCCTGAGCATACCCTGGGTTTGTACAGCTGGGAGTTTTGATCCGTTCCCTCTCAGCTCTGTCTTCAAAGATGCAATGAAAGGGCATGTCCACAAGAAGTAACACACAAGGTTGTGTTCCTCTGAGTTCTGTGGATTCTGAGCTCCACACAGAAGGAAGGCGTTTGGAAGGGAATTTCTGTTGTCTTTCTGCCTTCTTGGTGTAATTGTTGTATGCTTCTAGAACTACATGTTTTCAGTCTGAGGTGAAAAGTATGTGTGATTTAAATCAAAAACATGAAAACTAATTAAGTTTAAGTTAATTCTCTAGCAATCTCTGGTGTATGGAGTGGTAATTTTTGCATCCATGAATCTTCAGCTTGAAGGTCTTGTGTACTTCTACCTTGTTGTTTTTATAATTTGGACTGTTTCCTTGGGACTTTTACCCTAAGGCATTGAATTAACTCTCATTTTTGATGAGCATTTTCTCTATCTAGTCAGGAATAGTCAATTCCTAGTGAGTTTTTTTACTGATAGGTCATGTAAGCCACAAACATTTGATGAAAACTTATTCAGAAATGACTACTTATTTTCTATGACTGAACTAAATTAGTGCAGAAAATTAAAGAAAATTTGAAGACAAGCCACTCTAATATACAAAACCCTCTTTTTGTGTACAATTGGAATGTGCTAAATTTGTTATGTACCTTGTTAGTTTGGTCAATATTTGCACATTCATTTTATAAGGCTTGTTTGGAACAACCAGTCTAGAGATCATCTCTTTAAAACAGATACTGCATCAGATAACGCTGAAATACACTTTTTAAAGAACAACACCTGGTAAGAGGTAAATCAGTTAAAAGAAGTTAAAAAGAGTCTTCAGGACTGAATACTTCTAGGCACAAGGATGAGGAGCAGGAGAATGGTCATCATGTGAGGCCAGTAGGAAGGTTCCATTTGAACATGACTGAATATGGATTAGATTTTCAGAAGAAGAAATTCATGACCATTTACTAATCAATTCAGCATTTCAAATGATGTCATGCTCCTCTGTCCCTCAAGGTTTTTTATTGTTGATGAAAATGGATAATTTCCAAATAGCTGAGGCATCTTCTCTTGACTCCAAATAAAAAAACAACAGCCGCTCAGTGAGGTTGCAGGCTTATTGTCAATAATACTCAACCTGTAGATGTCAGTCCTTGGGCAGGCTCTATTAAGTAAAAATAAAAGGAAGGTAACTTTGTATGTGCTCATCCCATATTTTCCTGGACAGTTTTCTAAAACAGAAGTAATGGCTTTTATTTTGGGAAAAAAAAAAAAAAAACCCTTTCTATCTTGCATTTTCTGAACATTGAGTTAGACATATGAAAAGAATGAAGGGTTGTTTGTTTGAGAAAATGGTATTCATTTCAAACTACTGAGAACCTTCTCTGTAAGAATGACTAGAAGAAAAATAGACTGAGCCATGCACCGTGACATTTAAAGGAGTCCCTTTTTGTCATTGTCAAAAAATTTGATGTTCATGAAAGGACAATATTATTCTCAACAGTATCTCCATATCAATAAAATTTACATAAGAGCACACATAAAGTATATGTAAAATATGTGTAAAGTATGCATAAATACATGTCTATATGGTTTTTGTTGTTTGATGGGATAGAATTGCAAAGGATCATGGAGATGCTCACTCTTCCTAAGAGGAATAAAATGCTCACACTTCAACCTATGGCAGAACCTTTTTCTTCAGGCAGGCAGTGTTGTGTCAGAGCACTTTACCTCCTTTGCCCCGCATTAGAACTAACTTTTTACCTTCTGGGGAGCCAGGGTCTTTTGAGAGCTCAGGCTGTCTCATCTCACTTAGAGTACTGTCTGCCAGTTGTGTTATTACTGTGGCCAACCAGGAGTAAAAAAAAGACAGTGCAGTTAGGATTGCAAGTTTCAGCTAGAATTTCCCTGTCTTGTCTTTGCCTCCTTTAAGTTTTCTTCTAATAACTCTATTTGTAAGTAAGTGATTGAGTCCTACCTTGTCTTATGCATTTTTGCTAAGGACATCAGATTAAGTTGAAGAGCTGAATACAAAATTGGGAGTGCTTTTGACTGAATGAGATTTCAGGTCCCATAGGCTGGGGTTTAATTTGGACAACTGACATTGGGGATTCAGATTTTGTGGGGTGCTGCGGCAGATGTCTCCAGGCATCCCTCTCAATTTAAATTATCCTCTGGTTCTGTGTTTGTACAAAAAGGGGAGAAGGCCATGACTAAGGGCAGGTTAAAGTCTATGCAGGTAAACATGAGATTTCTTGCAGAGACTGAGGAAGCTCACTCAGCAGCCGGCTGTGGAGACGCATCAGTCTGAACTGCCAGAATTAGCCTTACTGGTGTGACCTCACTGCAGTAACCTCAGTCTAGACCTGATGACTTTGGACCAGCTTTATTGTTTGCTTGTTTTCATCCATTGGCTTTCTCATAGTGTGTTTATTAAAATTTTCTGTGTGTAGCATAACAAATTCTGGATGAGAACCTATTATTTCTTGGAGAATCAGGGAGCAGGCATCAGAACTAGGAGGTGCTTCTGTAAGCCCTCCAAAGGCATGGAATTTGGAGTGTGATTTAATCTTGTTTTCATTCTTATTTTTCATTACTTCAGTAGGAGTACAGTACCAGAATAACATATCCTTAAAAAAGGAAGAAAGCAGAAAGCAAGTTCAGCTTGTTTTTCATTTGTTATCATGGAACAAGAAAACTGATTGCCTCCTTCTTCTTCCTTTTCTGTTTATATATACTCTTTGATTTTGTCCCAGAATATCTGACATCTGAGACAGCAGACCTTTGCTACTTCTATTAAGTTTATTTCTACATGCATGTGTTACATCTCTTTAGACAGTTTGGATTTTGCTAAAGACTGTGAAGTTAATTACTCTATAGTTGTTTAGTTTTACATTTAAACACTAATAGGGGATTCTAAATGAGAGACTTAAATGCAAAAAATGTACAGAGTGTCAGTCCACAGCCTTTCCATAACTTTACACTGTAGGAAACGGAGATGCCTGGTGCTGAACAATTTTTGAATTATAGAATGACATGAAATTAGTCATGACTATAATAAATTGTTAATGACAGAGGTAGATTGCAAAGTAATTAGTTCAAATAAGCTGATTTTTAAAATTTGATTCCTTAATCATATCCTGCTTCTGAATGGCCAGGAAGGATGGAACAAGTCTTGCTGTGTCTATTCACATTATTGTGAGATTCTGTTTACAGATATCACATTTCAAAATTGTATTCTCTATGTATTTAATTAAATAGGACTACACACATACATGTAGCTAGCCATATGCACAGGTATTGTCTGGATCAGAGCCTTTAAGAAAAATTTAGAATAAGGTAACAAGAATGAGAGTGAGCAGATTTTTTTTTTTTTTTTTTTTTTAATTCTAGTAGGGGAGATTTTCCAGTTACATATGAAATAATGTTTTCTTATTTCAGTGATGCAGCTTTGTTGGAGAAGGAGGCCTCCATTTATAAGGCAATACATGCCATCGTAGTACTTTTTCTGCTTAGAGTATTCTGTAGAGTCTTAAAGGAAGCAGATATTTGGAAAACTCTACCAAGTTTTGAGGATATTGTCATAATATACTGTGCCCCTGTTTCAGAAGTTCAGTAGAAAACAGCAGTTCCTGAAGCTGTGTAGGTATGCACACAGACAGCAGCTGCAGTCAGTGTCCCTAAGAGAGCTGCAGAGTCAAGTTCCCAACTGCATGCTGCGGGCAAAGTCGCTGCTGCAGCATGGAGCCCGGTGCAGGCCACTGCACGAATATTTATGCAGCTGCTGGAGAGCAGGATTTGCAGTCTGCTGAGTTTCATGCTGCTGCTGACACTAGTATGCAAAAGTTTAAAGGGATGCGGATGCATAAGCTCTGCCCAATGCCACTGTTCGTGTTCTCCTTTGGGAACTGTGGAGATGCTTAACAGTGTGTTAAAATTGTATTTTATACAAGGATCCTCCACGTGGCACTGAGCGAGCAGCTTCCAGAACCCACCAGTCACAGAGATGCCTCTGTAGGGCACAGCACTCTTAGAAATTCATTACTCTGAGAGATGGAATCAATTAGCTGGGCGTAAATTGCTAAGTGGAATAATACAGCTTCTGGGACCTAAATTAGTAAATAATCCCAAGGTCTAGTTATTCTCTGGAGATAATGGGTTATCTCAGTTCCCATAACAGACTTCTGCGTAACTTAATTTAGAATAGCTGCATACCACCTGCATGTTCTGGAAAATGTTGCTTCCTTTGTAATTTTTATCAAAAGGCTCCTTTTCTGCAGTGGTAAAATACATCACGTGGAATTTCAATCATAATGAAATCTACGAGTTTTAAATTTTACAGGGAAATTAGACAAAATGTCAACCACTTTCCCATAGTCCAACATAATTTTAAAGGACAGACAGTAGCATTTTGCAGTCAGTTTTAACAGACGTCTGCTGATCTCATGATGTCCACCCGCACTGTGTGAGCAAGGCATTCAGTTTTTCGCTGTCCATGCAGCTTCCACAGCTAAATGCCAAAATAAGCGTTCAGAGAGCTTGTATCACTGAATGGAGTGATTGCATCTGTAGATTGTAACTGCCCCCAAGTCTGGTGCAGAAATAATTATTAGTGTGCCACTTGCTCTTTCTTTGGCTTTGTTTTCGTTTCTAAAGCATTGTAGAGGTGTAAGGAAAGTAGAGCTGCTTCTGGCAGTTGGAGAGCCCTGGCATCACTGGTACCTGGATAAAATGTATCCAGTTTCTTAATCAATTATGCTTACAAAATCTGAAATTTATTTCAAGTGATTGAGATATCCCTTTGTTCTGAAATACTCTTTTGGATATCCTTTTTGCCCCTGTTCTTTGTTTTCATTATACACCTTTGGATTCTCATCTGTAGTATTGAAGAAATTGGAAAAAAAAAAAATAAACATAGTTACTGAGGAGTCCTTTTAAAAAGTTACATGCTGGATGCACAAGCATCAGCCAGCCTGATTTTGGAGCCTGTTTCAAGCAGTCACCCAGCTGTGACAGGGGAGTAGGCAACAGTTAATAATATGATGAATAAACTGATTCAGTAATAGTCAAGGCATATCTCAAATATGAGTACATTGCAGAATTTCAATAGACATATTTTGTAAGCTAGCACCATTTTATTTTACCATCATATCATAGTAGTTATGAGAACTGTGTAGCAGGACTTCACAGATCACTCGGAGAAGTCACTGGAATGTACTATACACAAATGTAAAACAATTGCAGTGAAAGTAAAACTTTCTTCAATAATTGTTTTTATCTGTAAATTTTGCAAAGTGACCCACAGCATGTCTGGTGGTGTGATCCTTCTGTGTTGTACCCTTGGGAACTGACAGTTTGCTTAAGATATTCACAGTTTACTCCAGTTGACTTCAATCTGTATGGAACCTATAGAAAGTATTGGAGTCTGACTATATACCGTAAACTTGTTACCGCTGACCTGCTTAAGCTTAATTAATTAAACTACATATTAAAGGAATCCATGCCAAGTGTCAGATTTGTCTTAGACAAGCAGAACTGAAACAGCAGTGTTTGGTTGTCAGAGAAATAGGTAGTTTTTATTTCCCATTCTTTCTACAGTAGGTGTTGGGCAATTAGAGTTACACCGACCCATCGTGAGCACTGTTTAATCATAACACAGTTCTGATGAGAAACTAGTCTTGGGGTTTCTCTTGTACTAATAAATTGAAAAAGTCTGTGTAAAACAGCAGATTAATGTGTTTAATGACAAAGCTTGTACAATCTGTGTGAAATGACTTCAAATGAAAGTAGCTGAAAGTATGATCTAAAAGCTGATATTCATCTACAGTCCTGTTGTTTATAGTATCCTAGAAATTTCTTGTGGTTCCTGAGACATGTTCTCTGTTAAAGACTCCAAGTAACACGATTTTTCTGTCTTACCTCAATTTCTTGCCTCTTTTACGAATCACTATCTCTGATTCTAATTGTTTATAGTTCTTTCTTCTTCATTCATGACCCCTAAGATCTTGTTTTAGTTGGAATTGACTAAATACCTAGGTACGCCTCCTTCAACCTAGCATTTCCTTCTTATTTTAAAGCACCACTGGAAATGTCTAACAGCAAGTAGATTTATTTACAATTTTGTCTTCATGATTCTATGATTCTATGTTCCATGATCCCCCTTTATTAGAGATCAAAATAAAAATAATACTGTTTTGTATTATCAATAGCATTTAAGATGTAATGAGTTGCAGATTAGAACAAATAAATTAAAAGAAGTAATTTACTCACCTTTTTCTGTACTTCTTTAGTAGCTTGGTGTGACAAGTAGTTGCTGAATGCATTTGTGAGTGAGATCAGGAGTTGCAATAAATTACAGATGTATTCACTTGCATTTTCATTGATTTAGTGGAAGAGGTCTCTGTCCACAGCAGGGGGTTGGAAGCAGATCGTCTTTAGTATCACTTCCTTCACAAACCATTCTATGATTCTAATGCATATCTAGGCTTGCAGCTTACTACAATAAGAAGAGTGTAAAAAGAAAATGAGATTGTCATGGTGTTGGAGATGCAGTTCTGAGCAATGCTGCCCTGGGTCCTCTCCCTGAGTTTTCCAGTCATCTCTCCAATCTGAAGCTGGTGACAGAAGTCAAAAATAAGTGATGAAATGGATTGACTGTAATAATTCTCATTAAGAGAGATCATGGAAAACCACAGTGTGCATTCCTGTGGTTCCTCTTGCTCTGGCTTTTCTATGCTCTGCCTGCAGTCTGCTTACACACTTCTGTGAGCAGGTGGACAAAGATCAGAAACTATTTCCTTCAAAACCAGGGAGAAAAAGCCTTCAAGCCTTTCTCCTTCTTCAATTCTAAGCATTGATAAAGAAGTTTGAACAAGTTTTGAAGTGCAAAAGAAAGGAGTGAAGTGGGGCAGCCTGGACTTGGACAGGACTCCTGCATTTAGCAACAGATAAGCTGCCTAGGAGCGAGCTGGGTTGTTGAGTACTCTCCTGGGGGATGGCACATGAGCGTTATTGGAGTCTGCCTATTTAGGGGTGCAAGCCCACTTTAAGAAAACTTTCTGCTATGGAGTAAGAGGTCCTGGGTGGTATACTAGATGGGAAAAAACACTCGGTACATATGGAGTGAACCCTAGTTCATTTTGCAATATGTTCCCCATGTAGGCAAGCTCTTACTTGCGTTTCCAAACATCGCACACAGCCAAGCCTTCTGCAGTGGCTTTCGGTGGTGGCAGTGCACATAGTTCGTGCTCTTAAAAGTGTAGATCTGTTCTCTTATTTCTCTGTATGGACAAATGGAGTTTCCCCACTCGGGATTTTTTACTCTTTGTGGTTAGACCTTTCTGATGGTTACTAAAAAATAAATCTGGTATCGCTTTCCTCTGGAGAAGTATCAGGTACAATTAATGGTAATAAACAAGGTCTTCTGTGGCTCCAGGGGGATAAGTTTTCCAGAGGGATATTTTAAATACATGTTTACAACATATTCAAGCATCAGTCAAGCTCGGTCTCAGTTTAGTTCTCATATTTGTTCAGCCTGGAGAAGAGAAGGCTCCAGGGTGATCCTGATGACAGCCTTCCAGTACTTGAAGGCGGCCTACGGGAGACCTGGGGAGGGACACTTTAGAAGGGTGTGTAGCTACAGGATGAGGGATAATGGCCATAAACTGGAAGAGGGGAGTTTTAGGCTAGATATTAGGAAGAAATTCTTTCCTGTGAGGATGGTGAGACACTGGCACAGGTTGCCCAGAGAGGTTGTGGATGCCCCCTCCCTGGCGGTGCTCAAGGCCAGGCTGGATGGGGCTGTGAGCAACCTGGTCTGGTGGGAGGTGTCCCTGCCCACGGCAGGGGGGTTGGAGCTACATGATCTTTAAGGTCCCTTCCAACCCAAATCATTCCATGATTCTATGATTCTCTGATCTTCTATAAAACTTGCCAATCAGTAGGAAGACTGCATTTTCTCTTTTACCTTATTAATGTCCTTATTTGTGTGTTAAATAATGTATATAAAGTGATACATAGGTATATATCAGCTCAGTTTTTCCTCTGAGTGCTGAGTGGTGCAGTTGATACTCCTGAATGAGTGGATGCCATCCAGAGGGACCTGGACAGGCTGGAAAAGTGGGCCCACGAGAACCTGGTGAGGTTCAACAAGGCCAAGTGCAAGGTGTTGCACTTGGGTCAGGGCAATCCCAGGTGTGTGTACACACTGGGAGAAGAACTCCTTGAGAGCAGCCCTGCGGAGAAGGACTTGGGCGTTGTGATGGACGAAAAGCTGGCCATGAGCCGGCAGTGCGCTCTTGCAGCCAGGAAGGCCAATGGCATCCTGGGCTGCATCAAGAGAGGGGTGGCCAGCAGGGAGAGGGAGGTGATCGTCCCCCTCTGCTCTGCCCTTGGAAGGCCTCACCTGGAGTACTGTGTCCAGGCCTGGGGCCCCCAGCACAGAGGGGATGTGGAGCTGTTGGAGCGGGTCCAGAGGAGGGCCACCAAAATGATCAGAGGACTGGAGCACCTCTCCTGTGAGGAAAGGTTGAGGGAGTTGGGACTGTTCAGCTTGGAAAAAAGAAGGCTCCGGGGAGACCTCATTGCGACATTCCAATACTTGAAAGGAGCTTACAGGCAGGAGGGGGACCGACTGTTTGATCGGGTGGATAATGGTGGGACAAGGGGGAGTGGGCTAAAACTGAAAGAGGGGAGGTTTAGGTTGGACATCAGGAAGAAATTCTTCCCTGAGAGAGTGGTGAGGCGCTGGCACAGGCTGCCCAGAGAAGCTGTGGCTGCCCCATCCCTGGCTGTGTTCAAGGCCAGGCTGGATGGGTTCCTGGGCAGTTTGATCTAGTGAGCTAGTCTTTGGGGTCCCTTCCAACCCAAGCCATTCTACGATTCTATGATTTTGTGTTATGTAAGAAGCACAGAACACACTTTCCTATTAAAGAAAGCATCTTACAGTTGTTGCCTTACCCTAACTTGTTATTTTTTCCTTTGTACCCCAGATTTGGTTGCTTTTTAGGGTAATTAACATGGTTCCAAGTTTTTTAAATTCCATTGAAAGACATAATCAGCCTTTCATTTAGAGTAGCCATGAGAAAAGGCATGCTTAGACATGATTACTCTAACATATCAGGTTTATGCTTAGAATCTTCCAGAAGATAATTATCTGCACATCTGTGGGTGTATTTGCTCTCCATAGGAATAAATGTTGCATACGTGATAATTCATTATCAGGACTTTCACTTTGAGGTTTTCTACATCTGTGCTGCTTTCTCTAGAAGCAAGCTTATCAAAGATTTGGTTTATTGTTAGTATCTTATACCATAGGAAATGTTCTTAAGGATTTTATCAGTATTGTCTGCAAGATTTCTGCATCGCAGTAGTAGATCAAATTCTGCATATTTTTCCTCCTGCAGCCACTTATTAATGGGCTCTCTAGACCTAACAATGCATAATAAGGAATACTCTCATAAAAGCTACAGAATTCAGATGTGTGTTGCAAATACCACTTCCAAGGGATTCAAATTACCTAGAGAATGTGGATGGTTTTGTTCCCACCCGTGCAACAGTAATTCATCTTCTTACTAATACGAATGACACAAGAAGGGAATTATTCTTGATCCAGTTTCAGTTCCTAGATTTGCTTATTTCTCTGAAAAAATTGGGTCATCTCCGACAGCTTGAGGGACAGTGTCTTCAGCTACATGTGTATGCTGTGAACCGAAGATTTTGTCCAGAGACATTTTGAGAAAGCAGTCTTTATTTTGAAACTACTTTTTTTTTTTCATGTTGAATGAAATTCAACAGATTTCAAAATTATGATCAGACCCAAAATGTAATAAAGGTGTTCTGTTATGTCCCAGTATTGTTCTTCTGAGCAATAAGGAAAAAAATAAAGTTTAAACACCACTTGAAACAAAGATATACCACAGAGACAGTCCGCATGATTTTTTTCTGTTATTAATAATATTTCGTGGACATCTGGGAATGCTTCCATCACACAATCCATGGAATCATGTCCAATGATGAAAGACGATAGCTGTGTTTCAGCTGGCTGTTGAACCCCCTCAATCCCTAACAATTTCAGCAGGACACAGAAAGGTTTGTGGCCAACAGAAGGTGCCTGATATTTTACAAGGTCAGGCTGAGTGAATTTTAGAAGTGCTTTCTCTTCTTCTTTATAGTTATACGCAGCCAGTGCCATATCTTCTGTTTATCTTCTAGAAGGATACAAGTACCACATTGAAAGTGGAGATTAATATATCCACAGTAAGGCTGCCTTTGCTGTTCAATTAAATTTTTACTCTTCTATATTTTGAAGTAGTAAATTCCTTTATGTAGCACCTAAAAGACTGGTTCAGTAGTGACCTGCAGAATGCAGTAAAGAGTGAGATTTTCAAAGCTGTCTAGAAATTTTTTTTAAGTAGAAATAATGAAGTCATTTAGTGTGCTTTTTAACTAAGAGTAGAGTGTCTGTATCACCTATATGGCTCTGCAAATCACAGTAAATTTGAGGAATTGGCTGGCATCAGATTGTTTTTATTTAGTCCTCAGTTTGAGTTAGATGTAGTTTATTTCTGTTTACTACAGAATTCTTTCAGATCTCTCTGAACACAGAAAAGGACCGTAAAGTTCCAGCAAATAACTGTTGCAAGAATTCCCTTTGAATGCTAAGAATAATCCATAATAACATTATGAACTAGCATTGCATTTCTAGAGGTCTTCATTACGATAACTGAGTGTTTTTGTGTACAAAAGTCTTTCTTTGTACAAATTTTGGCCATGTTTTTCGCTTCGGCTGTCAAGTAAGATTTGATCAAAACCGGCATTAGTAATAGTAATTTTGTTATTTAATTTAATGTCCTCAACTTGTTAGATTTCTACCCAGCACTGCTGCAGACTTGGAGGATATGGGTGAGGAAATTCTCTGCTTAGAAAGCTAAATGTGTCCACAAATAATTGAACTCTGAGATCTACAAGAAATCTTGGTAGCTGAATTGGAGTCCTAGACCTTCAGAGGGAAAAACAGGGTACGAAGGGCTGTCAGTGCTTTTAGAGCCCTTCCAAAGAGAAATACTTGCTCCAAGCCATTAACTAATTATTGGTTGCTACTCGAGGTTTTTCAGCATTTTGAGCATGACAACGTAGCTGGCCAGATTTTTTTTTTCCTTTGGAAAACCTGGACCAAATATTTAGATAGCCCATGCTTCTCAATGCAAGATTTCTCTGAGAAACACACTTTGTCTGAGAAAAAAGTCCAGTGGTTTTCTCAAAACCAGATTCCTAAATGGGTCCTTGACTCTCAGAATAAAAGAGTGAGAAGTTTTGTCTGAGTTTGAAAGCATTTTTGTGCCTAAAGAAGTACACTTATCTGTACAGAACTAGCACTGAAATGGCTTGACTTTATGAATCTCTGCCTGCAAGCATGTTTAAAAGACAAGCCAGATGGTTTAGGATAGTACATTACTAGCACTTGTCATTCACCCTGCTCTCCCAAAATATTGCTGTTTTGTTCTAAAGGGTTAAGGGAACAAAAGCAATATATTACCACATAAATATGGTCCAGAAAGTGACTTGAACGAGTGGTCAAGTGTTTTAAAAAACATCACTTCTTGTGTCACCAGTCTGGTAAGTAGCACTGGGACAGCTGCGTAGTTGGAGAGACTGATCATCAAGTGACAGATCTGTACCGAAATACATCAGCCAAGACATTGCTGATCAAGAGGTCTCTTCACTGTAAATGCATGCTGAGGTGCTCCTCTGCACTGGCTCCTCCTGATACTCCCAGTCTCAGCACAAAGCTGGCCCTGAGTTATTTGGTGGAGCAGAGTTAGAATAATGCTTGAACTGCTGTTTGCAGTGCTTGTTCTGCAAATATGGTAAAAAGTTACATGCTTTTGAAATTTTTAGCTGTTTGTCCTGCAACTGACATTCTGTTTTGTTTCTTCTCGTTCCTAATAGCAAACCTTAGGCCACTACTACCTGCCAGCACACCAGCCAATATTTTCTTTTTAAAGCAGCTGAGGAAGCAAGGTTCTTGGTGCAGGCTGCTCTCCACATTTACCAATACACTGTCTCAAGATATTTCTGATGAAAGTCCCACCTGGCTTTAACACTGTTGCTGCAAGGCAGATGTCAACTCCTCCCGATTTTCTTTTTCTTCCTTTTTTTTAGATTTTCTTTTTCTTTTTTTACATTTCTCTTTGATAGGTCCCTTTCATAAGCCCTTCTGTGCTATACAGGCAATAATCTTTATGGTACGGATGCTTCTCCTTTCACCCTGCAGCAGCAGAAAAGTACTTGAGAGGCAATGGTGTCCTCGAGGTAGATTTTTCTTACTATTAATTATTTAAGATAAGATTCTACCTTTGGAGGGAGCTGGGAAAGTACCACGTTCTTGGTGGGGCTGTAGCAGATGAGGGGGTTTTCTCCCAGCTTCAGCTGCAGAATGATTGACACACTTGCTGGAGCAGCAATTACTACATAGAGTTACCCTAGGGTTGAGCACCTGGACTGCTAAAACTTATACATATGTTCTAAAAAATCCTCTGCTGATAGATGCAGGCTAGGTTGGCCTATCTGTTTATTTTCATAACCTGAATGCTGTAGTTACCATATACTACTCAGCTGCAATTTTAAGTCTGCTTTAAACAGCTACATGTTGTGGCTATCTATTGGTGGTATCTGCTGTGATTTCTGCATCTTCTGTGAAATTGATTGTAATCAATGAAGCAGGCTGACACCTACTTCAATATCTGTCCTTTCTGTAAGGCTACATTTATTAATGCCCACGTGAGTCATCTACAGGATGTTTTTAACAGCATGAACAGTAGTGGAGTGTCTCTGTCCTAGCTGACTTTGCATTCACTTGCTGTGAGTATATAAATATCTCCTATAAGAAAAGTTCTCTTAACACTGGAGGTGACTGTAGAGGCACACAGAGTTGCTAAGATACCCTTTTTTATTTTATTTTATTTTATTTTTACATCTTTACTGTTTTCCTGATCACTGCCATCTGAAATACAATGACAGTGATCCAGCCTATCTGCTGTTTCACAGGTACAGCCTGGCAAAAGAGATCAGGTGGCACTTTTGTGCAGCCATGACAGAAAATAAAGAAAACCTCATTTTATGCTCCAAGGCTATTGTGCAGACACTGTATGAGCAATTGTGCAAGTTCTGGCTTAAGAAAGACACATCACGGAGTCCTGAAATTTAGAGGTAAAGCATATGTCTACAGTAGCACCACCACTAACATTACTGTGAAAAGGTTACTTACAGCCCAGATGTTGAATGGGACTATTTTTCAACAGTAGCCTGAGGTATTTTGCTAAATACTCTTTTCTAAACTGACAAATCAGGGTGTAAGGGTGTAACTTAGATCCACTAGCAGAGAAATAATTTTTGCTGATTTACTTACTGAAGTTTCTAGACAGTTTTGCAATATTCCAATTTTTTTTTTTTTGTGATATTTTGTAGGCCCTTCAGAACATGTGGATTACTGCAACATTATTTCCTTTATGTGTACTAAAGACGTTCCAATTTTAAATATAAGAATTTATAAAAATGTGACACATGAAGAGATGTACAGTTTTTCTTTTAATATTATTTTTTTTTCTCCAGAAAACTAATCAATACCTTTNTTTGAAGCTTCATTTTAAAATATGGTGTTTTACCCTTTTATTAAGAAAGCACACAAGCAGGCTTTCACCATGGAAGGAATTCTGCAAAAGCTACTTCTATGCATGTGAATATTCCACCTGAAGTGGAACAATTTTCATATTTAATATAAAATACGTAATCCTTTCTAGAAGAAGGATTTAAAAGATTCATAGTGAGTTAAAATGTAGCAGCTGGCCGTATTTCAAACACAAACTCTGGAGTAACTTCCAAAGCCAGCAGCGAAATTGTAAAAGGTCTCGCCTGGTGCATATATAACGCCACCATCAGTGCTATGAAAGCGAAAGGATCTGGAGATGAGCAAACAGCGAAGTACATGTCACAGCACACACAGGCCTTAATTTGCACAAGTGAGTAATTTCTGTGGTCAGTTTAATTTCATTGGATTTATCCTAAGTGGCCAGCAGCAGTAGACAGTGTTTTAAAAACACCTATCTTAATGTCTAGCCAGGAATGCATTATATCCAAAACAAGCAACATTCCTAAATAAAAAAATTGTATCTGGTGAGCCTTGTGTTACAAGAGTGATTACAAGATAGCTGTGCGATTGGAGTGTATTACAAAAGCTAATGGCCTGCCTAAAAAGGAAGTATTTCAAATCTGTATTTTAAACTGCAGTGTGTGAGTG
>VXAV01006885.1:54012-68557 GCA_013399715.1 Alectura lathami | reverse complement strand
CTGCCTGGCTTGAAAGCTACATGGTTTAATGCAGGCCTTGGAACTGAGGAGTTAACTATTCAGCAGGGGCTGATGCCTCTCAGCATTTAGGGTGGAAGTTGAGATGCATTAGCCATGTAAGGGCTGACATGCAGCTGGGGACACTCTCTTGCCAGGGAAGAACTGCTTACCTTTTGGGTCTGATGTCTCTGTGAACTTCTACCTACTGCTCTTGGATTACGTGGCCACAACTTGCAGATGAGATTTCATTCATGGGCCACTGTGTAAAGATGTTTCTGTGTAGTCAGTGAGGGCGACATGAAATAGAAACATCGTGTAAGGTGCCTAAATTGCAGATGGAAGAGGCTGTCTGGTCCCATTCACCAGAGATTAGTAGGCCAACTGCATGTTTCATTTTTGAAGAAGTGTTAAGATTCCTCAGGCACCTTGAATATTGTATCAGGTGAATTTTGCTTTCTTTCACTCTATAAATATAAACACTTTTTTTAAAGTTTGAAAGTTTGTATTTATTCCTACAGTTATTGTACTATCAGTTCTACATTTGGGACTACATTCAGGACATGTTCTCTTTGACTTCATCAATTTAAATAAAAAGATCACTTGGGACACTCCAGTCGTGAAGGATAATTTTCAATATGGCACATGGGATATGGTCGGTTAGGAACAGCAGAGATGCACTACATCCTCAGCAAGATGTAATCCATTTAACTTCTGGGACAGCTGCAGTGTAAGTCCTTCCTGACTTTCTCTAGAACAATATCTTAATTGTTTATATATTAGTCTGATGATTCCTTATTCTCCATACACAGTAACTTAATATGTAAAATAAATTTACATCTCTAGATGCTTTACAGGCTGCTGCCTAGGCTGCCAAAAGTGATAGCAGAAAATCCTACATATATGGGATCTCATACAATCATTTTCTTTCCTCCCTTCCTTGTGGTGTTCCACCAGTGCAAGACAAAAGGCAACATGCCAGTTATGTAAATTAAAGTTTTTCAAACACTTTATAACAACTGAAGGAAAGAAGTAAGGTTATGGGATATGTACAGGTATGCAGGGCTGTCATCTTATACTGAATAAATCGTTGTGAGGATGAAGAGATTTCCAGTTACTTTCACAGGTCATCCTCCTCCATGTATTCATATTCTTTTCTATTAAATATTATCAGTACAAATTGTATGAAAGCAAGAACAAAAATAATTTGGCAATGGGCACCATGTCTTTTTCAGATGTACTCACTAAATCTTTAAATAATTACCTGAGAGATGTCTCTTCCAAGAGGTGCATTGGAGACAGTAGTTTGGTGAAGTGAAATCAGGAGCTCTACCTTCAGGAGTCAGAACTTCTGATTTTTTTTTTTTTGTTTGTTTGTTTGTTTTGTTTTGTTTTGTTTTTTTAATGTGTGTTTTTATTTTTCCTTTTGTGTTACTTGTTCATTGGTTTGTTGTTAGTGGGTTATTTTTTGGTTTTGTTTGTTTGTTTGTTTGTTTAAGGAATCCAACCATCCTAAGAAACATAACTTTTCTGAAGTTGCTGTTGTCTTTGGGCTTTTGGGGATGTTAGGGAGCTTGTTAATTACTTTAGTGAGACCATAGTAGTTCCTTTCAGTTCTTCTCATGTTGACTGGTTTTACTGTGCAGCTTCAGTATGAAGCATTTGCAGTGTTCAGCATGTCTTCCTCATATTGCAGGGACAACTCCGAAGCAGAGGATCCAAAATGTTATTCAGGACAGACAGTAAATGGGACATCATGCTAGGCAGAAAAAATTATTTGCTGTGTTACTTGGGACACTGAAGATTTAAAAAATACCCTTCCAGGCTGCAAGCAAAAGTTACGCAAGCTGTACTTGGGAATCCTTGCTCTAAGTCACTCTGAAGAAAGCAATTACATTGCAACAGTTTTGACTCAGGGGCACCTGTGCCAAAATCATTAATCAGATAAAATACTCCTATGAACAGGGACTGCAGTATCAAGCTTCACATATAATATAACTGTATCTTCTGACAGCTGAAAAAAGTATTCATGTTTTAACATTGGATGGGTGTTGTCACTTCTGACGGCAGCAGAGCCCTGGAATTTGCATTAACTGTCAAAAATGCGATGACTGTACTGCTCTAACAGTTGGCATGAGGAAGACCTCCTTGAGAACAGGTGAGTCATACAAAGAACTACGTTTACACACAGTAATTAATTTCTCTTTGTCCTCGTGTATGATGTGTTACATGCTGGCACTTGGCCACCATGATGAAGGAGATCAAGATGCCGTTGAGAAAAACTGCCTACTGCTCCTGTTTTTCTTCCGTAGTTCCTACAAAATACAAAGTACAAAGTTCCCTAAAATGACAAGTTTGGGGATTTAGTAGTACATTGTGTTAGTTACAAAATTCTGATGAAAAGTGAAGCAGAAGCTGAATGGCAATATACATACATTGTTGTATGTACGTGGTGATACACACATGATTTTGTAAATCTTAATATGTAAGCAAGTTCTGCAGTCTGTAATTATCCTGAGTCACCCTGCTGGGAGCAACTTAATGGACTTCTGTGAAATGTCTGTATGTGTGACAAGCACTTAAGTTTAAAAAATTGCAGAACTACATCAGTAAATTAAAGTTTGTAAGACCAAGTCTGAAAAGCATTAAATTAGATTTCATTGTTCTTGCAGTTTATTTTCTGTTGTTATGGTTTATTGTCACTTTACATACAGTATAAATCATGTACTGAGGTACAAAACTTTGAAAAGTAGATAGATACTGTGCAAAAGCTTTGTAACATCGTTGTCTTTTTTTCTGATCAGTTGTCTTCATTTGAATTACAGTTTTATGTGTAAACATAAACCTTATTTATTAATGGATATCTTTGGCATTAATTTTTTTTGTAACCAAAATTTTTCACTTGACTATATTTAGCAGAACTGGGTTATTTTGCTGGGAAAGAGAAGGAGAAATGCAACTTACGTGAAATAGTTATGTAGGTTTTCATTTATAGCATTAATATTATGTTTTTACATGAGTGACATGCAAATGCTGTTCATTGTTGGCAAGTGGAGACTAAAAACACATTAAGATTAAACTGATGAGGACTTACGGGGCTGATATAATTTTGCTGTCAAAGATGAAACCCCAAAAGAAACAAATAGCATAAATCACCATAAATCATATTTTAATCATAGGCAGATTTGACACATTATGCTTAGTGCCAAGAGCAACACATGTGTTCAGTCTAAAACACGTTTCTACCCACATGGTGAACCTTTACACTTTCCATCCTGTTCTTTGTTCAGATCAAAATCAACAGTGTTTTTTTTTTTTTTTTCCCAAAAGCAAAACAGCATCACCATCCACCTCTCTGATTTGTGTTTGTGAGCTATCTGAATGTGCTGGAACAGGCAGGGTGAGGAAGTTCTGGGAGCACTCACTGTATGGGAAAGCATCAGTGCTGAACCACTGGCTTGCATCTGACCGAAGCTGGCTGCCATGCAGAAGTCCCTTGTAGCTAGCCTTGTTCTAGACGAAATCAGGTTGGTTCTTCCCAGATGTCCCTGGACAAGTGAAGAACAGCATTGTGCACTGATGCGCAGGGCTTCCTGGCAGTTATGTCTCTGACACAAGGCCATGATCCTGCTGCCAGCAGCCTTTGTAGCGCGGCAGCGGGGCCATGCAGAAGACTGGTCAAAAACTAGCATCAAAAACTAGCTGGGTTTTCAGGACTGGGTGTAGACTCAATGCATGGTTGCGAGAAAGCAGAAACGTGGTAGTGTCCTGTTCCACACTGAGTCACGGTGCTTCGGCACATAAAAAGAGTCCCTAATGTCTTTTAAAATATGGGTTGATTTGGTTTCTGTTTGTGTTTGTTACTTTTTTTCTTGTCAAAGGGTCTCTGCTATTGTACAAAGCAATAGACAGCAGAGTAATTTTCTCTGCAGGTGTGAGTTTTCCAGTGTATGACTGAAATTTGTCCAGCAAAGCCCTTAAGCAAGTCTGTAACATGCATATTTCTGTTGTGGTAAACTGGAGATCAACTGTTCCTAGTAGTGTGCTCATATTTAAGCGCTTTGCTGGATCAGGGCCTAATTTTTGAATTATTTTCAGTTCTTTCAGCTCTCAACTTACTAATGTTGATGAGGCTGTGTATGAAGAAAAGCTTTATTTTTATTTTGTTAAACAGGCTACAGAGTAGTCATGAACATTTTGGAGTAGATTGCTCTTTTCAGAGCAGCATATGTTTTCTTTTATTTCTTACATACATTCTCTTTACCAATTAGAACAAAATAAATGTTTTTTCTCCATGTGAATAAAGAAATATCTTTCTCACACGTGAATACACAAGTATGCCATAGGATACTTAGCTGAATTATTGCTCACTTTTTTTTTAATGAGTCTATTATTATGAGCATTTCTGTTCCTGAATCTTGATTTTTTTTACACTTTTTTTTTTTTTTTTTTTAAGAAACACTCATTTCTAACAATTGAAACTAATTAACTAGTTAATACTTTACTTCCTGCTTCTCTTAGACAATCGGGACAATTCTTCTAGACAATCCAGAAGCCCAGAATAAATTTTTATCCACATTTTCTAAATTATTAACTTGATATTTTTTATGCATATGTGGCAATAATTGAACAGTAAGTGCTCCAAGAGTGCATTTGCTTTTTAGTCAGATTTTGTTTTAAATCACAGATCTTTCTTGTCTTAAGCAGTGCAAAATTTGCTCATATAAGTTGTCAGTTTTGTATAAGTTCTTAACCAGCTATCTTAGTTCAAGGATCACAGAGATTGACTATCTTGAATTTTTCTGCTCTGAAGCAAAAATAAACTCAAAAATGCAAGGTAAATACGATTTTTAGAAGATTAGGGGAAAAAAAAAGGAAATTTCTAGTGAAATGAATATGAAATAGACATAAAAAGGATAAACTGGTAGAATCTGTGACCTTATTTCACTTCTTTTAAGCTTTCAGATTTGTGCTCTAAATTTTGAGCACATATTTGAAACCATGTTCTCATCAAAGTCAAGGACAAATCCACCACTGGCTTCAATGGACTTGGGGTTTCTACAAAGTGGGAAACCATTTTGTAAGAATACCAGTCAAAAGCAAAAAATCACTAGGTCATCACAGGGACCCCACTGACTGGTGTATCCCTTTCACTTCAAGCATATGATGAATCCCGCTGACACTGATGTTGCAGTACAGTGTTAAAATTACCTCCTTTATATTTAAACTTAGGCCTACCTACAAAGCTTGAGTCTGCATTTGTGCAGTGTTCTTTCAAAGAAATACAAATAAGATTAGTTTTGCATGTGATTTGTTTAATGTTACTTGTCCGTGCCTAATAACAATGGTGGGTGGATGACAATTAAGCCACCCTTTGACTTATTCATTTGCCAGTGGAAGAGGAACATGGCATCCCAGTGCAAAGGTAGATGGCCATTTCTTGAGAGCTCTTTCCTTTCATCCCATGCTATCTTCAGACCTGAAAAATAGAAACTAGTCAGTGCAACACCTAAACCTGCTTGTACCATGCAGACCCTTACCTCTTGCAGAGGATTTGCTGATTTGGTTTGCAGAACATTTTTTGTTCTTTACTAAAACATAGGCCAAAATATTTTTTCCATAGAAATAGCTTGCAAGCAGGACAGGCACTTTCTTCCTTTGATGTTATTTGTCCTTACTCACTCAAAGACTTACATGGTACTGCTATTCTGTAAATTGCCAAAGGATAGAGAGAGTCAAGTTCTCAGGTAACAATATCTGTACGGACGACACAATTCAGCATTTTCTTTGAAGTTTTCTTTTGTACAGAGCACACCTACTTAATGTATTACCTCTCTTATGGAAGGCTCATGTGGAAGTACAAATGTTGCACAAATGAAACGCTGGAACCTGCTCAGACTTGCATTTTACTCACCATTAATATTCCAGCACTGGAGTTTAATATTCACTTTTCTTGAATATTTGTGCTAAGAAAAAAAAACAGCTCAGATGTGAATGTAGTTACAAGATTTCTTCAATTCAAATGAGTTTAAGCATTCACTTTCACTGAGTCCTGCACCAGTTCTTGTCTTTCTTCAGCAAAGTAACATTTTTGTGCATAGCCAATTTTTCTTGTGAAATAATAGAAATTTTTTGCAAACTAATAGAAAAATTTTTGCACCGTTTCACTACATGTTCCTGCCAAGTAAATGTACTAGCATTCCTTATTGTAGCAGAGATTCAAGTTTGCAAATCTTACTTCATCTGTTCAAGAAAGCTATGGGCCATTGTGTTTGACTTCAACTCCTAATCTTTTGTCAGATGTCTTATTTTAGGATTAACACACTTACATGAGCTAAATAAGAACATGAAGGAGCTTCAAGGGCTGTTAATGTACAATTTCATTTATATGTCTCTATTCTTCAACAGGTGAACTGAGGATTGATTCCTTTACCAAAAGTGTATTTTTTCAAGAAAGTGATTACCTCTAAATGCTTTGCGTTCATACAATAATCCAACTGTTTCACAACCATAGTATCTTCTGCACATGGGAATGTGTATGGTAAGAGGATTTTATTTCAGCTGCTGCCCTAACTTCTCCAAAACATCAGTGACTGCTTTCAAAAATCTCGGGAATCAGCTGAGAGGTGGTTCAAAGTATGGGCAAGACAGTTGTCCAGCATTCTTCATGGGGAAGTGTCATGGGTGTGTTTCTCTTCCCATGGAAAACACACAGGACTTCTTTGCTCAGGAACTTGAAGTATGTGTTTGTGAATACACTAAATAAAGTAAGTCAGAGCACGGATTTCTTTTGTTACCCTGAAACCCCATTTTCTTGGATGTAGAAAGATAGCGTTTCTATGCGACAGACGGTTTTCTGATACTGATGAAAAATGACAAGAACATTGAAAGTTGGGGAAGACTAGACATCAAGAGAATTATTGGATGTTATTATTCATCAAGCGATTCACATAATAGTGCTTGAATACATTAATTAAAACAATAGTACACATCATTTTAGCAGATGAACTATACTCATATATTCATTAAAAATTTACCTCTGTGTTGGGTTCCTTAAAGCAAGATGGGGTTAGCTCAGGTTTTCATTCCAAACTGTGATAAGGAAATATGCTTAGTGTTTCTGGTCCACATCCGTGTCTTAGTATGCAGACATTTGGCAGGAGGAACAGGAGGTGATACCAACAAAGAACTCACACAGACTCAGGCTACAAGCAGTATTCCTAAGAGAAAAGGAGATGCAGGGCCTCTGATCTCTTTCTCTGTCCTTTTCTGTTGCAGTGCTCCTTCACAAGATAATGAGCGGGGCTGTGCTGTAAGTGCCAACAGTCAATGCACACAGTGATAGGTTTGGAAGACTGATATACGCTCAGACAAGGAGGTTGTTTTGCAGTCTTTTCAACATTAACAAAATGAACCTTATATACATATAATCTATGTTTATATATGTATGATTTATATATATATATTTGTTTACTTGTATATACCTATACATACACGTATAATTATATTCATTAAATATATATTTGTTTTATACTTGCAACTTATAAATACAAATTAATAAATTATATGACATAATTTTCTAAATTTTAAGTTATACATATATAAACTAAAGGACAAAAACTCTGCTGTTGGGCCAGTGTTCTGTTTTTTAACCAAGCCACGGATGTGACCAGACAATGCTTTTTCCTTTTGTTTACAAGACTATAATTACTCTTCCTGTTCATTCTTATTTATTTTTTTGAAATAAGGAGAGAACAATGCTTATACTACTGATGGAGAATATAAGGTTATGAAACATCAGGGTTTTGCTTTTGTGTCTTTGAGTAATGACTTCTGATGACATTTTTCTCTTCCTTGTTTTTGAAGGCCATAGCGGGAAGGCTTAGAATAAGTCATAACATTGAAGTCCAGGAGGATTTTTCCATTTCTCCTGAATACGTTTTGCATTTTGATTTGCTGGAAATTCTTGGTTTCTTCAGATTGTCTTTGGGCTCCTGACTGAAGCTTTGAATTTGGAGCTGTCTAAGACCCTTCTTAGAGCCCAAAGAGAGAAATGCAAGCCTCTAGAAGATGACTTAGACTTTCAGGCTACAAAATCTGGAATTTCCATCCTGTCAACAATGACTTTATACTCCTGTTCTGCCACCCACAGATCTCCTAAATCTTTCTCCTCCATCACAGACAAACTCTTCTTTCCTGGTTGTCTACCCACACAGGAGTTCTTGATCTTCCCCTCCCTTCCCTCTAGGAGAAAATCTGCCTCATCTAACTCACTACTGCACTGAGCCCCCTCATGCCACTGAGTGTCCCACAGATCCAAGGCTGTTTTCTCACTCCACGCCTTGACCCATGACTGTAGCCAGTCTATTCCTTGCATTCGTCCTCACTCTCAGAGATTTTCCAATGTCTCTTTGAAGATTGCCCATCATTAAAAGTCATAATTAACATAAGTGATAAAATATGCAGGAGTAGGAGGCACATGCTGCTAAGTGCTATTTCGTACTGACTATGTATCTCAATTTTCAGGTTTCTCCTGCAAGTCCAAGCAAGTGTCTAAGTAAGCTCAAAGTATTTAATATATTATATGGTATCCTTTGCCTTGGTTTGCATTATTTCACAACCAGTTTTCAGGTTCGTTTGTATGAACCCAGTTGTGCCAAGTTCTCTTCAAAACTCGCTACACTTCAGTGAAGTATTTTTGGATATGTGTCTGTGCTTGTATGAATACATACATAAAAATACTACGTACGCACATGCACTCACATCCTTCCAATATGTTAAGACTTTTAATATTTCCATGTCTAAGCTAACTCATGCAGGTATTCATGCCATTGACAGGGTAAACAGAGCAGTAGACAGGAATGCCTAGTTTCAGAGCAATTACTGATACATGTCAGTTTCTGTGGTGAATAACATTTTTCAAAAAGGAATTATTAATTAACTGGGATACCTACTGAAAAATGGGTGAAAGTCACTGAACACAGTCATGATCACTAAGTTGCAGCACTATTCTACCAGCAAAAGCTGTTCTTTCATAAACAGTAACGCAACTTTCATTAAACTCTGTTTATTTCACTCTTTTTTTTTTTTTTTTTCCCTCTGAAACCTTTCTCAATTATTTTTTGGAGAAAACTTTAACCTTAGGAGCAAGCGCCTTTGTTTTCCTTCAAGAGGAACACCTCTGTTCATGCTGTCAGTGGAGTCTGGGGCTTTGGGAGTTTTCTTTCTCTGTTTTATGCTAGTGGCGTAGGGGGAAAAAAAGGGAGGGTCTTTCTGTAAGCAAGCTTTGGGCCTAAGGGAATGTTCTGGCTCGTTCGTAATCTTTCTAAGCTCCCTTATGTACCATGTCCTGAAGGTTTTTAGGATACCTTCAAAATACCATATGCCACAGTGCTGCATCTGAATAATTTTTCAGGTCTTTGGAGAGAATGCTAGCCTGGGTTGGCAAGAAGGACCTCAAGGTGGCTGGGCAGAGCTCTTCTTGCTTGCTTCCCTGAGGGATGGTCTGTTTTCACAGCTGTTGCAAACCTTCTACAGAAATAAGGCTCACCCCAGCCTACGTGTGGCATTATTTGAGAAAAATTCTGTTGAATTTAAGAAAGATTCTGCTGGATCAGCCCTGTGCTTTTTGCCTTCTATCTCATCCATCTTCCACATCCCTCCCTGGAGTGCTGCTTTTCCATAAATCAGCATGAGTTAAGTGGGTTCAGTCGAAACTCAGCTCCTTTTGTATATCTCCCTGCAATCTAAAATCTGTTTTAAAAGAATTACGCTATTAGTTTTGGAGCCATGAAAGGTGAACTTATTTTACCTGCAGGCACAAAGTGCAGCTTTCTTTCTTCCTGCGGTTGGTCTCTGGTTCAGAATATGTATGTGTTGTGCTTTGGTGCTACTTGATAACAGCCATAGGTGCAAATTAAAGTAGCCACAGGATAGTGAATTTCTGGGCCTCAATGCCCAGAAGCCAGGGACTACATGGGACCCTGTGGATGTCCCAGAAAGGAAACTCTCACTGGCCCTGCCCTGACAAAAAAAGGCAAGGAGGGAATGTTTAAAGATTGACTCCTGGGGATTTCCTTACGCCAAAGGCATCATTTGATGGGCAGCTGAGGTAGGTTTTGAACTGTATAATACCACTGGAACTGGTGCAAAGCAGGTGGAACAAACCCAAATTCAGCCCACAGGCTTTAATTGCAAGATGACTCAGATAATTCTTCTTAAAGTTAGGCTTTTCTTCCCCCACCACTTCCTCTTGAGAAAAAAAATGTGCTCCATATTTTTATTTATTTGCTGAGACCTAGAGGCCTGCACTGGGCCATTTCAAGCTCCACTTAATCCCATTTACATTTTTTTTCATTATTTTATTAATTTATTAATTTATTTATTTTTGCTTGTCAGGCATCTAAAAGAGGATTGGCTCTGAGCTGATAAGGGCATGTACTTGAGGCCTGAACTCTCTTTTACCATATCACAGAATCATAGAATCATCTGAGTTGGAAGGGACCTTCAAAGCCCATCCAGCCCCACTCCCCTGCAGGGCACAGGGACACCCACAGCTGGGTCAGGTTGCTCAGAGCCCTGTCCAGCCTGACCCTGAAGGTCTCCAGGGACGGAGCAGCCACCACCTCTCTGGGCAGCCTGTGCCAGTGCCTCACCACCCTGAGTGTAAAAAACCTTTTTCTTATATCCAGGCCAAATCTCCCCTCTCTCAGTTTGAAACCATTCCCCATGTCCTATCACAGCAGGCCCTGCTACAGAGTCTGTCCCCTTCTTTCTTGTAGCCCCCCTTTGGATACTGGAAGGCTGCTCTCAGCTCTCCCCAGAGCCTTCTCTTCTCCAGGCTGAACAGCCCCAGCTCTCTCAGCCTGTCCTCACAGGGGAGGTGTTCCAGCCCTTGGATCATTTTTGTGGCCCTCCTCTGGACGCGCTCCAACAGCTTCATGTCCCTCCTGCACTGAGGACTCCACATCTGGACGCAGCACTCCAGGTGGGGTCTCACCAGCACGGAGCAGAGGGGCAGGATCACCTCCCTTGCCCTGCTGGCCACGCTGCTTTGGGTGTAGCCTAGGACACGGTTGGCTTTCTGGGCTGTGAGGGCACAGTGCTGGCTCCTGTCCAGCTGTCACCCACCAGTACCCCCAAGTCCTTTTCGGCAGGGCTCTGCTCAATCCTTTCTTCCCCCAGCTTGTATTGATAGTCGGGGTTGCGGCAACCTGGGTGCTAAATTTTACACTTGTCTTTATTGAACCTCATGATGTTGTGTGGGCCCACATCTCCAGCCTGTCCAGGTCTCTCTGGATGGCATGCCATCCCTCAGATGTACGACACAGCTTGGTGTCGTCCGCAAAGTTGCTGAGGGTGCACTTGATCCCACTGTCAATGTCCTTGGTGAAGATATTGAAGAGCATTCGTCCCAGAATGGACCCTAAAATCTTCAATATCTTCAACCTTCTAGCATCACGTGCAATTATACAAAAATTGTATGTGTCTTTGTCCTTTAGCAGACAAACCTATCTCCCCCTATAACATTTGCTAACCAGAGCACTGAGAGAACAACTGGCAAACGAGCTAGATAACTCTTCATTCTTCCCACAGCTTAAACATATTGACTTATTTTGTTGATGAACATAGAAAATCAATAATAGTTTGTATCAGCTGAGGTGCTTTGATAGCATTGAAACTCTTTGGGTAGGCTTTGACCACTTAACCATTAAAAACAATAAATTAAAAGAAATTAAAATTTTAGTTTTATTTATGAACAACATAGATTTATTTTGTTCCAATTTAAATACAACATTTTTGCTACAAATTTATGTACTAAATATTTTAGAAAGCTAGGTGAAAGTTTGTAAATAGACAGTCCTCAAAACTTGCCCTTTTCCTGTCTAATATTTATTTTCAATGAATTGTCATTCTCTGGCACAAAAAGCAGAATCAAGATTTTCTAGTTTTATCCCTTCCTGATCAACCTATCTTACAAATATTTTTATGATGTATACTGTTGAAAGCCATGCTTCAATCTTCTGGAACTCCAGAGTCCCTGTCCATCAGTCAACAGCCTTCTAGCCACTGCGTCATCTTCACTGTATCATGACACATCTCCCCTGGATGCTTCTGATCACATCCTGTAATAACTTGCAGTCTGCTACTAACCCTATGCACACCATTTCTGTGGGCCTCCTCCTCTTCTGTACAGATGCTGGTTTCCCTGCCTAACCTCCAAAATGATTCTGGCTTCCCACTACTCTGCTTTTCCTCATGCAGCTAACAAAATCAGTGCAAGCTATGGCTTTTCTTGTCCTATGGGAAGAAATGAGTAAAATCTCAGCTTCCTTCCCGTGTCTACACACCAATGCCCATGACATTTTGTCTCTTACACATCCTTCTTCATGGCTCTCAGCTCCCCTCCTTGCTACACCATGACCCAGCTCATCTGAGGGTTTACTCATCCGAAGCAGGATGCCAGGAATTTTCATGGCTATGACTCACCAGCAAATGTTGCAGTTGCTGCATCTCTGGCCATGTTGTGAATGAGCACATGTCCTGGGACAGGAGAAGGCTTGAAGCACATCCAGGTTTTCGGATTTAGATTTCAGACTGGTAATCATGCTGATTCTGAGCTTGGACAATGTTTTTCATCTGTTCCTAGTAATTACTGTTGAGAGGGTTTTACGTAATTTCTTTCTTCCTTTTACGTAATTTCTGTGATCTGAAACTCTCAGACGACACAGACCATTGCAGTGCAGCGGTTGCCATGTTACATATTACCTGTCAGTAACTGCCCCAGCAGTTGCAAGTCAGTGGTGGAAACATAATGTTTTTTTTCCTAGGATGCTGTTGGCCTTCTTGGCCACCTGGGCACACTGCTGGCTCCTGTCAACCAGCAACCCCAGGTCCTTTCCCTCTGCACAGCTTTCCAGCCACTGTGCCCCAAACCTGCAGTGTTGCATGGGGCTGTTGTGACCAAAGTGCAGGACCCAACAGTTGGTCTTGTTGAACCCCATGCAACTGGACTCAGCCTATGGATGCAGCCAGCCCGAATCCCTCTGCAGGACCTTCCTACCCTCATGCAGATCCCAACCCAACTTGGCATTGTCTGCAAATTTACTGAGGGTGCACTCAATGCCTTCATCCAGATCACCAGTAAAGATGTTAAACAGGACCAGCCCCAGTACTGGAGAACACTACTTGTGATCAGTCGCCAGCTGGATTCAACTCCACTCATCACCACTCTCTGGGCCCAGCCACCCAGCCGGTTTTTTACCCATAGCAGAGTACACCTGTCCAAGCCATGGGCTGCCAGCTTCTCCAGGAGAATGCTGTGGGAGACAGTCAAAGGCTTTACTACAGTCTCTCTATCTCTATGCCATTTAGAAGTGAATCTTTTCGAGAACATTTGCGTCTCTGTCTAGCCTTTATTTATGGAGTTGTACTGAGATTCAGTAAGAAAAGTATAGCAATCTTATTTTATAGTGAAGAATTTACATGACAGCCTGAAAATACTAACCCAAAATATTAGAATTAATCTTGTAAAAAGCACCAGAATGTACTGAATGTTGTTTGCTAATGAATGTTTACAAAGATCATTTCTATGAAATGCCAGAGGCCCATTTCTGCCTTGCTAAGCTCTTTCTGAATAGAGTTGTTTGCTTGGCTGATAAAAAGGCGAATCCAGAATACTCACTGCAAGGGAGAAAATCTTTATGCAGAAGATGCAGAGCTCTTCTGGACACAGAGGAGAGTGAGAAAGGTGATCTCATGGCAGAGGTGGAAGTCTGGTGTTTCTTGCTGGTATTAAAAGATTTGCCATCCACAAAAAAAAAAAAAAAAAAACTTTTAAAACCATATTTGGAGTACAAACTAATCAGTGGAAATACCACCTGTATGCTTGTCAGGACCAAAGAGAAAACATTTCTCAAAGCTTGAAGGACTTAGATGCCAGAGTTTTTGCGACTATGGTACTCTAAATTCATTGAAAGAGGCATGGGAACAAGCAAGTCTTGCAGATCTTTCTTTCCATATATAGGCTTCAAAGGTGACTTTTGTCCTTCTTTTTTATGTGAACCTGATGGCTTTCAAAAAGTACGAGGCCGTCTGTCACATACCAGAGTCAAGGAAGGCAGGCAAGCTGTGGCTACATTTGGGGCTGCACTGACAGGTCTGCTGTCTGGATAGTCAGGTGATCTGGCCCTGGGAGCACCCTTGGTACACACTTGAGGAGACTGCCCATGTGAATTTACCAGGTTCAAAGCAGGATTTGTGCTTTTCCTTCACAACTGGGGAGCTACATATGGCTGACTTTAGTAGTTATGGCTCAGAAAAAAAAGTGGGCAGTTTAGGTGACACAGTGAACCACTGAGATTATCAGCCTATGAAATACGTACTGTGATCTCTGTAAAATTCCCCAATGTCTCATTTGCTCTGGCAAATCTCTCTACATGAGATAGAGATTCAGGTACATGGGAGCACCTAAAGAATGATGGACACCTGTTGTTGCTTAACTCAGCAGGCAGCTTCCTGCTGCTGGGTGGGAGACAAAATTGAAAAA
>VXAV01006885.1:16285-52089 GCA_013399715.1 Alectura lathami | reverse complement strand
GGACAGGGAACTGCTGGAGAGGGTCCAGCACAGAGCCACCAAGATGATGAAGGGAGTGGAGCATCTCCCTTATGAGGAAAGGCTGAGGGAGCTGGGTCTCTTCAGCTTGGAGAAGAGGAGACTGAGGGGTGACCTAATTAATGTTTATAAATATGTAAAGGGTGGGTGTCGGGAGGATGGAGCCAGGCTCTTCGCTGTGACATCCAGTGACAGGACAAGGGGCAGTGGGTGCAAGCTGGAACATAGGAGGTTCCACTTAAATATGAGGAGAAATTTCTTCACAGTGAGGGTGACAGAGCACTGGAACAGGCTGCCCAGAGAGGTGGCGGAGTCTCCTTCTCTGGAGACATTCAAAACCTGCCTGGATGCGTTCCTGTGCGATCTGCTCTAGGTGTTCCTGCTTGGGCAGGAGGATTGGACTAGATGATCTTTCAAGGTCCCTTCCAATCTCTAACATTCTGCGATTCTGTGACTCTCCCATCTGTGTTTGCAGATAGATATATATTTTTTCACATGTATTTCTTTTTAAACAGTAGGCGACCAGAGAGGCAATATTTGCAGTGCCTATGGATGTAAGGACATAATTCTCTCTTCAGTATGTCAGAAATCCCCAAAAGTTGTTACGTACAATAAATACTCTTCTAAATATTCCAGCATGTGCTAAATTTCCTCTTCACTTTCTTCCCAGAACATCTGCTAATCAGATGAGAGGAACAGAAATTAACACCAAGCATATTTAGATGTGTCTCCTTGCCATCATGTAGTAATGGCTGGCTGTTTTGTTAAAAAGAAGTGGAGGAAATATGAGGTAGCAGAGGGTGTGCAATTTTAAGGGATATGAAGAGGAGGCACAATGGACCAGATGTCTGTTGTTCCCTGCCACTGGAATAACAGCATTTTTGTCTACCACCAAAGAAGGGAGAAAAGGAAATCATCAGAGTGCAAAAGACTAAACGGACTACAAGTAATAAAATTCAGGAATTAGGTGAAATGATGATCTATATCCAGACTCCTTGCCACCAGTAATATTTATTTCTGTATAAGAAAACAGATGCAATGGTGTGTAAATTAGGAGGACAATAAGTGAAAAAGTGGCCAGTTAGCTGCTTGTGTAAAATCCAGCAGAAAACTGTGTAACTCTATTATCATCTTCTGCAGAAATGCAAGGAAGCCCCAGCTGGTTCTCACAGGGTCTGTGCAAACATTGTAAAAGTAACCCCAGAAGACAGAAGACGTAAAGTCAGAAAAGGAGAGGAGAGAAGATGTGCAGGATGTTATTGATATATATATATGTATATATATAACAACTTGTCTGTCAGGAGCAGCGGTGGAGGACCCCAACGCTGTGCACTGGCCTTGGGGTCACATCAGTTCCAGGGACAGTGCTGAGCACAGGTGTACAGCAGCAAAGCTTGCTCAGAGTAGGCAGGTACCTGGAGCTTTTAAAGCGACATGTGATCATTTGGATGAGGAATAAACACATGGTCTGGCTGCAGCTCAGACAGGGTGCGCTAGAGCAAACCTCACCAACGCAGGGTCTGTGGCAGACAGCAAAGACCTGGTGTTGGCGGTGACACCTGTAGGGTGCCAAGGGAACAGACAGAGATATCAATGGACCTGAGCTATAGACTGAAGTGCTTTGTTAGGAGAGAACAAGCACCTACTTGATCTGAGGAAAATCTATATATCTAAATGAGAAATAACAGGAAATCACTTTTGTGAATGACAAGTGGATTGGACTGTGCCTCAAGAGCAGGGCCACATTCAGGCAGTGGCACTGCTCACAGAGAGGCCAGGGAAGGAGCTGGGACTTTGCAGGTCTCCACAGAAGCAGTAAAACCCCAAAATGCCCTCCCCAGCCCACACTGCTGCCCAACATCAGCTCCATGTCAGCCTGCTGCTCTCCAAGAAGAGGCACCAGTCTCTAGCTACATAAAGGAAAAGTGCCAAAGAAATTGGTTTTAGGCTGGCTGCAAGCTCAGCCCGTTTCCTTATGGTTAGCTTTCTTGTGTTGAATTTCAACAATTCTTAGTGCATTAGAGCCTCCATCCTGTTTCTGTTGAAATCACTTAACACGCTACAGGGCTCTGTGCCACCCCAACCTCCTTACACTCTGTTGTGAAGGTGCCAGGTTGTGAAACGTGGTCCCAGAAAACATCTTAATCTTGAACCTCTGTCCCCATGGTGGTGCAGGCACCTTTGCATCGTAGGAACTGAATGTAGCATCCTGCAACTACTCTGCATCCAGCGTACTAGAGAATGCCTTCCCATCCTCGGGGGTGCACTACAAAAACATGGAGCTTCTTCTACAAATGTCCTGTGGCTGGGAATTGAAAATGGCTTAAGGTTTAGTTTCTTCCCAAGGAAAGTCTCTGTGTAACGGTTTGCACATGATGAGGGCTTCAAGTCCATCCATGCACTCACTGGGGCTGAAACCAGTGTTAGTTTGGAGGAGCAAGAGGAGATGCAAAGCTGGTGGAGATGAGGAATAAAAATTATGTTACCAGCTGGACAAAAGTGAATGGAAGAGTCGGATTTTCTTCATGTGTACTTCTACCCTCTGCATAGTACTTAACTTCTTGCATTCTTTCTTGTTAGATTTGCCTGGTTTAGTTTTTGAGTTAATTAAAGGAAATGTTATATATTCTAAAGAGGATAAAACCAGATTACAATAGGGGGAACAGAAAATCTCATTCAGACCTTATTTCCTATAGTTTTTGCATAAAAGTATCACTGTCATCATCATTTAAACAGTATTTGCAGAGCACATGGAGAGCAAGAACACAAAATTCCCTTTGGGAAACTGGACAAAGCTTTTATTTTTGCTGTATTTGTACAAGTTAGACATGGCTTTGATTTGTACTTCCTGTTCTTTGTCAGTTTGTGAAGAAACATCCATGCTATCTGTATATTGCAGCTAGTCACTATGCGTATGATAAAAGCAATTCAGTTTGCACCACTTTCCTTTGTTTTCCCTTTTTTTTTTTTATGTGATAGTATTTCAGTAATACTTTAATTTCTTTTTTTCTTTACCTGTATAGATCAAAACACTATTGTCTGCTGCTAAAATATTGATTTTGTTTACTTACTGTTCGGTAGTCCATGATTTTTACTTAAGAACTCTGAAATTATTTACAGCAGCCAACCACCAAAAGCTCCTGAGCTTCATTACTTATGTTGCTTCTATTTTTTTCCTACCTCCCATCCAACAAAAAGATTCCAGATGCATTTATTTTCAGGCCATTAATTATCCTCAGAGATCAGAAGTTTGGCTGATTCACAGAGAAACTTACAGCCTTCCTCACAGTTGTGGTTTTCGAGTAGGAACTAGCTTCCAGATTTCACCTTCTTTCCTCTTATGATCTGATTCTCGTTATGAGTAAGGGCTTCATTGCACTTCGCTCTTATATGACTGCAAGACTTTCACTGTAGGTAAGGCTGTGTCTGATTTTATATATATAAATTTATGTAGTATATATGTATTATAAGTATTAAGTATATACGTATTATATGTCTACAGAGAGACGTCTATAAAAATGTAAATTTTAATTATCTGTAGATGTACTTAGAATTTTTCTTTTTCTTCTTTTTTTTTTTTTTTTTTTTTTTANTTTTAGGTTGGGATGGTACAAAAGTATTGTGATCCTTACCAGCAACTGTAAAGTTTTTTTAAAACAATTAATTTTAGGGGCACTGTTTCTGTTCAAAGTGACATTTTGAAGTTCATAGCTGAAAACACAGAATTTTATAGCCATTACCTAAAAAAAAAAGCAATTTTTCCTCTCTTTTCCTCTGGTTGACGGCTCTGCTGTTCNATTTCTTTCATTTTTTCCAGTTTTTCACTTTTTTTTTTTTTTTCAAGTATTACCTAAAGCCAACAATATACTGCTGTTAGAGAAGTAAGCAAGAACTGCATCCTCTTAAAAAAAATCTGGGGTAAAATGGCTTCTGATATGATCACTGTCTGCAGTGAAGGGATTTGAGATATGTCCTCTGATCGGACCTTTTCTTGAAAATAAATTTTCAAAGTGATGATCTGCAAATGGTATTTGATCATCTGAAAAATACAGCGCTTAGATCTCTATTTGCACAGCATGAGAAATCAATGCAAAAAAGTGATGTGAAGGCTCTGGAGGACACAGCAGATCCACAGCAGGGAACATTCATTCCATCCCACCTGGATCAAATGAAACGGAGGCTCTCACAGGCTGATGCTTAGACATCGTTGTGTTTTAACTGAGTTTTATCTCATTTTCTGTCATTCAGAGGCTACTACCCTAACTGCAGGGATTCCGAATTATTTTTAATTGGCACATGCAGAATTCCCTAAGTCACAATGAATGTCTGCAACTATTTTAAACACCATTTTGCAGGAGAGGATGTTGGGTTTTTTGTTTGGTAGTTTTTGATCTGTTTTATTTAGTTTTCTTTTTGTTTTGCTTTGCTTTGCTTTTTTTTTTTTTTTTTTTTTTTTCTTCTTGCAAAACTGCAACAGGTTTCTAGACATCAGCAGAACCGTGAGTTAATTGCAGGCATGTTGTTTGTTCTTAAGTGAGATGGAGAACACTTGGAATATCTCAGTGTTCTGTAGGCGGCATAAATTGTTTTTGGTCTGGTGATTTTCTTATTCAGAAACTCTTAGTTTAAATAAGGGGTGGAGTGCTCTGTGGCACATTTGCATTTGTTGTAACAAGAAAGAGACACATAAATTCCTTCTTTGACACCCAGGATCAGTCATTTAAATGTTACTGGTGTTTCTTTCTTCATCCAAAGCACTTCTTGTGCGTTTTCAAGTATGAAAGAAAAGCAAATTAAGAACAGGAGTGTTCATTGTTCCCAGGCAGTCTTGTTTTTTAGAGAGGTAGCCTAAATTTAGCAAATCAAAATGAGCTTCACAGGCTCATTCTGGGTATAAATGGTGTTATTAGAGGACTGCATTTGCTCATTTGGTTCAACTGGCAAACATCCACAAGGTGTGATCCAGCTCTGAATTTGGTGAATGGTCACCTGATGCTGCTCCAAATCACCTACTCAGCCTTGCCCCAGCAGTCTCCCTCTCGTCTTCATCTCCAGCCCTTCCCTGGAGCTAACCCTGCATCCCACCCACTTCACCTCTCTCCCTTCACCTCTTTCCCCTGCACAGAGCCCTTCCTGCCACGAGCTGCAGGTCTTCCATGTCACCCTCTCCCTTCCTGCAGCTGTCTTCTTGTTGGGAATTTTCTGTGGTAGTGGTAACATTTTGCCCTCTCTACTTTTATATAAACATTTTTTCCTCTAGTAGAGGTTTTTTCTCATCCAGACAAATTAAATCTTTATTATAAAGTGGGAGTTTTTGTCTTGTACTTTTCAACTACTCTCTGGGGAGATGAGCTTCCCTTTATGGTATTTCTGACACCTTTTGCCCTGTGTCGTGGATGAAAAATTAAGTACTGATGGGTGTCATTTAAAAAGAGTAAATTACTTTTGTTCAACGTAAAATGGAAGCTACTGGACATCTGTGGACTGGTGCACCCAGATGAGAAAGCCAAATATTAAATTAATGTATTATCAATGTTTATAGTTTTATTACCCTGTAATTATATCATACCTCTGATTGTTTTTCTTTTCATCTTGGTCTATAAAATGTAGCTGCCCAGACCTGTTTTGAATGTCTGTGCTGCTTCTAGAGTTAGACCTAGTGATGTTTTGCCAGGTTCAGTGGAAGAAAAGGCGGTTGTAGGGAAGGAATTGTTACTACAGAGAGCAGAGGTTCCTGCCAGCCATCCAAAGGGTGAACCAGAAGCAGCTGGAGATTTCGTTTATGCCAGTAGCTATGCTTGGCATCATTTCTGTCAGGCTGAGTGGAAGAAGTGATTAAAAGCAGCCTTGAGCCATGGTGATGGAGAGCTGGGACAGGGCTATGTTGTGTGGATGTAGGGATTTGGCTGGTAGTAGCTGTGAAAACACGGGGATTGTTTGTCAACCAGCACAGCAGAAGAACAGTTGTGAGGACAGTCCTCTCAAACACAGAGTTCTCTCAGCACTCTGTTTACCACTGTTGCTCATTTGCCAGGAAAATAGGCATTCTATATATCCATATTTCTGTTAAATCAGTATCCAGAAAACCGAAAATGGGTCATATTATCAGCTTGCTTTCTTAACTGAAACCAGCGTATTGACTAATCTCTGAAACCAAATATGAAACATCATCATTATCTGATCACAGCAACAGGAATGTTCTGCTAGTCTGCCGATCCACTGTGACTGGGCTTGGATTTGTTCATGTTTGGTGTCCAATGGCTATTCCATCCCAAAATTCTGTTTCTGTGCTATGGAAGATCTTGTGCGTTAGTTACTGATTTTTCTTCTACTACTTTTTTTTTTTTTTTTTTTTTTTTGCTTTAAATTAAAAATGCTAACACATATTATTTTTCTTTATAGAAGAAGAGGTAGCCACTTCACCAGTCAGCTAACCTTCATTTTAAGGAGCCTGTGGCTGTGTTTGGTGGAAGGGTCTGACTGGTCGGTGAAGAGGATAGAGCTGTATAGCTTTAGTCAATTATGCCAGAGGTGTGGCCACCTGATACGTTCCCATAAATCCAAATTGCTTATGCTTGGCCGTACGACCATCGGCCCAAGCTGCCTGCCAGCTTTGGCTTGTTGTATATTAGAGAGCTCATCCCCATGCTGGTGGTAGAACTGTTACCTCCAGCTCAAGGGCTGAGACATGAGATTTTACTGATTCATTTATTTTGGGAAATTACCTATTTAGCACATAAGAGTGGCAGAAAATAACCCTTGAGCACTGAACAGCCATAATACCTTCAGAACATGCGGAAAATTTCTGTTGAGTGACTTGGCCATGGTTGCAGAGGTGTGGTTAGGAAGGAAGGTTGATAAGGAATGTATCAGCTGTTTTGGGTGGAGAAGAGACCACATTTTTCCTAATCCTCTGCTCCCTTTTTCCCAGATGCTCCATCAGGAGGCCCTCTAAGCTAGGATGCAATGCAGAACAATGTGAAGATGTGCATACCTATTAGTTCTGTGCAGAAGACGAAGTTCTGACCTTCACTCAAAAAGCAGATCTGCACAGACCTTAGGGTAAAATTTCCACTGCTACCTGTGGGAATTTTACCATGGGAAAGAGTGCAGGTCTGGGCCCAGCAAGTGAAATTGGTCTGTTTGCCAGGTGTTTTGTTGATGCTAAAGTTCCTAAAGAGAGATAACCATTATGATGGCCAATTGATACTTAACAGTGTCCTGTCTGGGCTTGCCTGGATGTATGATTCATTTGAAATGCTTTTTGCTTTGAGTCAATCATATGGCTTCTGGCACTGGAATTTTTAGCAAAGAAAGACGTTGGCTGATGTTGAAATCTTTCGTGCATTCAAGCATCGCATTATTCTGGGCGGTGTGAAGGTAGTCAGAGCTTCCTGTGATGGAGCAAACTTGTCACAGTCTTCCCAGAGGTGATTTTCTCCAGCCTGTGATCCAATTTGAGATCAAATGTGCTGACTTTCAGTGGTGGAGCCATGGTTCAGGAAGTGGCTGCTGCCTCGGCACCTCTATCATTCTTCTGTCTGTGCTCCAGTAATTGTTGTGGAATTTCCTCCTTCCCTCTCTTACAAGTGTAATTCTTGGCCTCAGATCCTGCCACACATTTGGTATTAGAGTTACCATGTTTGCTCCCATTAGACGGCTCACATGCTTAAAGACATACATGTGCTCAGGCCTTTGAGTCCCTAAGACCTGAAATCCTCCTACCAGGGTGGCTACATTACAGGATCAGTCAGAAGAATTTGGAAGCTGCCAAGCACTGTGACTGATGTACCATTAACTGTGATTGTATAAGCATTGGATTTAGAGAGATTTCCTCCCTGAAAATTAAACAGAACATTAACAGAATATTGTGGGCAGACTTCACTAGACAATTGAGGTACTACGCACGTTGGTCAATCCTTTGATCCACCTTTCAGTTGTCATGTTCAATAAAACTCCTGAGTGCAAACATGAGATTGTCTATCTATACTTTGCTGATTCAACAAGTGCATAAGTCTTCTTCTCATACATTTCATTTCCTTCTGTGTCACATTTTGGAACTATTCATCATTTGGTAGCTTGGTTTGCAGCGTTGTAGTTGTAAGGTATTTATTGGTGGATCTAACTAATGCAGTAAGGACAATAAAATGACATGTTATTTGGATATGAAACTTGTATGTAAGAGGAGGCATTATTTTGGCATTACTTTTGTTTACCAAAACGTAAACAAAACAAATTTCAGACATATGGTAATGTATTAATATGAATGAATAAATGAATTAGCATGAGCAAAAAACAGTATTTATATACACATCACTCACGAATGTTAGTGCAATCCATTTTTTTTAAATAACAGTTCTTGTAGTCTAGTTTCTTTTTAAAATCTTATTAAATGCTTTATGGTTAAATCTCTTTTGTGGTACAACATGCAAGCAGGGCTGCCTTTCATTTCTCATGTTCAGAATGTGGTTCTAGGAACTGCTCTTTGAAAATGTTTGCTTGTGGGGTTTTTACTCAGGTGAAGTCCCACTGAAATTATTCAGCTGTTAAGTGGCTGAGCATTGTCCACAGACATAGAAAGACTCGTTGCAATGAAACTTTACTGTGCCTCAGTTGAGAAAAAAAAAAAGAAAACAAAACAAAAGCCAAGACAAAACAAAACAAATCAAACTTAAAATTAAAAAAATAAATAAATAAATAAAAACCACCACAAAACTCACAGAACTTATAGAGATCTGTTGAATGGACTGGATAAAATCATTTCTCCATAAATGTAAAAAAAGTATGTTAAAAAAAATGTTTTGGGGAGAGTTTAAGGATGAAAATAACCACAAAACAAGAGCTTATTATTAACCTTTATTGGGAAAAGATTATGTGACCTTGGTCTCGCAGGTTAATTTTCACTGCTTCAATCCTTAGACTGGAAGACACTGAAGTGGAAAGCATTCAAAATATTTCCATTTTGCTCAGATTGAATTGATTTCAATTTGAATTGAACTGGTTTAGTAACAAAAAGAGTATAAACTCTTCTCCCTTTTGGTGCTAAAATACAGTTGCACAATTTTTATTCATTCAGGTCCCAAGACTAAATTAACTGAAGCCATTGGGAATATTCACATGTTCTTGACTGGGCTTTTCTCAGAATTATTGCTGGGGCACAGATTTGCCATTTAAAGGTTTAGCAAGTTATGCACACAGAGCCCTAGTTGTGCTGCTGTGTCTGCAGTGATCCTCAGTGAGCACCAGCATCTCCCCAGGGAAGAGGGTTTAAGGTGCAGTGGCAAAAATGTAAAGCAGAAAGCCCACACAAGAGACGGTGCCTGTCTAAGCTGCTGTTGAAATCCTCCTCAGCAGGTGATTGTGCACTGCCTGGGAAAGCCTCTCTGAATGCTTCCCTGCCGTCAGCAAAATGTTTTTCCTAATGTTTCATCCAAACCTCTTGCTTCTAATTAAATCAGTCTCTTCCGTCCTGAGCATGGAGAGCAATTGATCGATCCATAAAAAATATTTCACATAACCTCCCACCTCTGTCTGTATATTTCCAAATCAAACATACTCAATAGCCCTACTTTTAATTCATTTTCCCCAGTTACCATCTTTGTTTTCTGAATGCATTGCAATTAATCTCTCTTAAAATTTGGTATCCAAGAGAAGATATATTACTTAATCTGTAATTAATATGCTAGAGCAGTTAGCTCCTGTGTCTGATATATACCGCTCCTCTGAATAACTACCCTCGAAAAACTCCTTTTATTAGTTCTTTTTCAGGAGCTTATGCTATGTCCTGTCTCCTTCTAGATTTAGTAGTTTTCCCTGACAAATGTTCAGTATTCCAGCCTATTTCAGTCAAATTTAACAGAAGAATGTGGAGGTTCCACAGTTTTGTGGCAGTCGGTGGCTAGGCACGGGAGGTAAAACAGGGAGCATTTGGGAGAGGGACTGGAAAACCAGGGAAGGTGCTGCAAGTAACTTGAGGGGAAGAGGAAGTTCTGCTGTGGGTAGCTTCAGCTGCTGGTTCGGGGGAGAATGAATGCAATTTCACATTTCACTGCTTTCACTGTTGACAGGCAATTTGGAGGGGACACTTGTTTGTTTTGATTTGCTCTGCCTGTGCTTTTGTTTGTTTGTTGTCAAAAGCTTTGACCCCCAGACTTGTTTTCTGATCACCAAGAACTTCAGTCTCCATGTACCCCTTTTTTTACATTTTCACCTTTTTTACTCCTTTTTTTCCACTCTTACCAATCTAATACTGTACCTGTAATTCAGAGAAAACATAATAAGATGAATGTTAATATTAGCATGCGCAAACGCCGTATACACTGCAGAGGCAATATTTACATGCACTGTGCTTGTAAGTGAATATGTGCTTACAAAATACCACAGAGCAGACAAAAGGTGCATAGCTGTTCTATTCATGGCTGAATTTTGAAATTATAACAGAATGTTTCTGGCTGTTTTTGTTTGTTTGTTTTTAATGCGCTATTCTGTAGAAGATTAAAGCTTTCCCTAAATACTAGCTGGTGAGAAATCAGTTGAAGAGCAACAGAGTCATTACTTTTTGGTATGACTTGAAACAGTGCATTTGATTGTATTAATCGCTCAGTGTGGTGGAAAAACAGCTGCACAATTCATGTACCTCTTTAAGTCAGAGATAAATTCAAAATGTCACATTGTCAAAGGCAAAACTTCTGTTGCTTCTGCAGAGCAGGTATCAGTCAGTCTGAAGTGGTCATGTTGAAAACAAGCGCTGTGGCACAACCTGTGTACATTTACAGGGAAATGGGGAGGATGTGAACTGGAGAAAGTACTCAGCACTGAAAATTATCGCTTGTAAATGTTCGGCGTCACAGTGATTCCCAGGATTTTTGCTTTGTGTTTACCAGCTGCTAGGTGGGTTTGGTGGATAACAAGGCAGTAAAAACGCCTGGTTATCTAAGACTCATGTAAGTAATCAGAACAGATACCACATTGTGGTTTGTCAGCAGGCCACTAGATAAAACATAGCTGTTTGCTCACTCACCTTCGCAATGGGATGGGAAAGAAAACTGAGAAGTGAAAGAACTTAGGGGTTGAGATATGGACAGTTTAACGAGAAAAAAAAAGTGAAGAAAAAAAAAAAGGAATATACATAACAGTTAGTGATGCACAGTGCAATTACAATGAAATTTCTCACCACCACCTGAATGATTCTCAGCCAGTCCCTGAGCAATGGCAGTCCCCCACTGCCAAATCCGCCCCAGTTTTATTGTTCAGCACAACACCATATGGCATGCAATATGCCTTTGGCCAGTTTGGGTCAGCTGCCCTGATTCTGCCACCTGCCAGCTCCTTGTGCCCCCTCAGCCCCTTGCTGACAGGACAGCACGAGAAGCGAAAGTATTTGGCTCTGAGCAGCACTGCTCTGCAACAACAAAAACATCAGAGTGTTATCAACATTATTCTCATGCTAAATCGAAAACACAGCACCTTCCTAGCTACTGGAGATAAAATTAACCCTAACTCAGATGAAACAAGGCATAAATGTTTTAGAAGTTATTAGGTATTTATGAGTATGCTTGCCTTCGCTCCTAACTCAAATTTCCTATTTAGCAGGGAAGAACAAGGGTGAGAAAATTCCCTCTCTTTTATACATGTGTGCATGGACTCATGAATATATATGTATTTATGCACATACACACATACACATTGTGCAAAACACAGACAGGCTAGGGAGGCACCAAAAGAATGTGACAGAATCATTTGCACACCAACAGTTTAAACTCCATAGATGCCTACTTGAAATTACATAGGACTTCAGCTGGTGGACACAGACCCTCCAGTACAAAAGTAGCAGAACCAGGCTAGAAAGTTTTCCTAACATGAAAAGTCTCATGCATTTCCCTAAGGACATTTTGATCTTTCTCATAAACGAGTAAAAACCAATAAACTGTCATTCTAATTCGATGCTGAAGCAATGCTGAGATCCTGTTTCAAAGACTTTCACAGAGATTATTTTGCTTTCCGTGTACTTAGCTTTTCACTACAGTCTCTGCAGGACACTTGCAGAGGGAAATGAATTAATCTGAGGCCAGAGGTGCTTGAAGGGGTTTCCTGCGACCCACACATTGTGCCAGCTATCCACTTCATTTCTAGACGCCAACTTAATTAAAAGCACCAAAAGTTAATTTGTGGTGAAATACTTCTTTCTAAGCTGTTATATCAGCAATTGCTTGAATATGGAAAGGAGCTGGAACTTACATGTGCCTGTCTGTATGTGTCAAACACAGAGATAGGCACATAAATACATATATAAATATTTTTATATAAGCATATATGAAATAGTAAAAATGGAGGTTCATCTATACTTCTAAATAAAATGTTGGTAAAAATCACGCATGTTTTTCTCTTCAAGCGAGATAGGCTTACAGACTTTGTGGGCTGGAAAACCACTCTTGTTTGTCATGTTGGAGTCCTCCCATTCTATGTGAATTCGTCCGCTGTTGTCTCCCCAGTGTGCCACAGCTGATCCTCTTTGCTGCTTCTGTGCACACCAATGTCGTCGTGAACTTGCTGTACTTGAAGTGGGTGTCTGTGTTCTTCCCCTTCTCATCCCAAATGTGATACACTGAAACCTGGAAGAACTTTATATATACAGGAATTTTGATTGTTTTTTCCTTTTTTTTTACCTCTTTCTTTGTCTGTATGGATAATTCAGATTCACATGCAGTAATGCAGAAGTGTGAATGCTCCTCGAGGAAAGGTCAAAGGTTTTGCAAAAATAAGTGTATCTTCTCCTTCCCTGACATATCTGGCATAATTTCTCAATTGCATATTAGGTCTTATCTCCCAGTTTCCCGTATTATAGGAAGTACAGTACTTATTATTTTAGGTCCTTTGCTACATTAAAAGACAATGTTCCTGTGTAGGTTTGAGGGAGGTCTGCTGAGCAGTCACTGAGTATTGTTTGGTTTGACAGACCTCCAACAGTTCAGTATACGGTACTGTTACTGAACATCACATCCTGCTCTCACTCATTACATTTTAAAACTTATTTCTTCTCACCTAACAAGTAGGTACATGGAAAGTAAGCTAGTCATTTTATTAAAAAAAAAAAAAAAACAATTGCAATGCATGAGTCTACAACCTTTTTACCTGCTGCCAAAGCTGACATAGGAAGCCTTACTAAAGTCAGCAGGCCACCTTCTTCTCTCTTCTGCACAAGAGCAAATCTGTAGCATTTCTGTTGCTTTTGAATTCATGAGATTTCTCAAGTAGATCTAAAAGCTAGTTGCTTGGGTCAGAATGGTTCACGAGAGCTTACTAATGCTTAGGAAAACTGACATCAAATTTACCCAAATTTTTAAGAAACATCTGTTTCTTAAGTAACTTTGGTTGCCATTGTATTCTTTGTAAAAGAAATCATGGCACATAATGACTAGATCTGTCTCAAATCTGTTGAGCTTTCTTAGCTGTTTTTCTCTTTTTACACATATATTTTGTTGACAAGATGCAAAGCTGCAAAAGCTCCTGAAAAATTTTTGGCCTTTCTTAAGTAAATTGTTCTCATTTTCTTATTCCTCTGACTGTGAATATAAAATGACTATACACACAATGAGGTTTATGTGGTTCACTGTGATATCACCAGCTTATTTCATTCTTCCGTGGAATTCTACAGAAGCTTGAAACTGATATATATTCATATACATATAATTTATTTTTTCCATACATAATTGTTATCTCCTATGGCTTTTGAAAAGCCAGTGGATTCTGTCCTAATTCTCATTGATTATATTTCTTCCATAGTCATTGGAAAAATTATTTTAAAAAAGAGAAGAGGGCATTTTGACTGTGATCATGACTTATTAGGTCAACAATAACACAATATAAATTAAAAGAAAATACAAGACTGAAAAATTTGTGAACCACAAGCATATACACCTGATAGGGAAAAAAAAAAAATGGTTTTCAGTGAAGCAGTCCTAAAATTGTTAATCAGGTGGGATATTACTGAAAATTTTGACATGCAAAGTCTAAACTTCAGGAAGCACGCCTTTGTTTCAGGGAACGTCATGAAAATAACTCTTCAGTGTCTGAAGAAAAATGTGTAGAGCCTTGTGCTTTATATCTGATCTTCTTACCAATAATGTCATGTCGGTCAATTTCCCTCAGCTTCAGATAAGAGATTTGCTAAAGATTCAGTAACATGAAGTGAAAGTGTTTTACATAAGTAGGAGCTCATAACTGATAAATAATGCTTATTAGTAAACAGTAGTTGGAGAAGCATAAGCTAATATCAATCCTGTTTGAAGTCAGTAAGATATTGCTTTGATGTCAGTAAATATGCAACAGGATCGGGCTCATCCCTTGTAGCACTGTGGTTTGATGCTGCACAGATTTTTCCTCAAGACTGTTTTTACATAACAATGATTATAAATGAGAATAGCAAACTTCCCTCCAGTTAGGTCAAATGTACTGTACATACTTGTTCTAAAACAGCAGCGGGTGAGTTAGAATTCCATAAATATTAAGCAAACATGAAAAGGAAATAATTTTATCTTTAAGTCTTACAGGTTTTCCTCTGATTTCTGGAAAGAGCAATTTATAGCATAGCTCTGCCCAGGCAAGCACTCATAAAGTTGATTCTCAGCAACAAAATGAATACTCTTTTCTCCTTTATGGGTGAATTTGTTTTGCCCAGTGTGGACTGCAAAACTCCAAGTTCTCTGAAATCTCATGCATGAGACATTTCCAGGACTGAGTCTTATCATTTTTGCAAACAGGTTGTATGTAAAATTCAAATGCTGAAAAAAGCAAAAACTTTTCAACCTTATGTGATTGTTAGTGTTCAGTATGACACAAAAGCATACAAAGCTGGGGAGAAGTAGTTTTGAAAACTTCAGAATCAACTAGAAAAAGCGTCCTGGATATTCCAAGGTTGGTTTTGGCAAAATGCACATTTGGAACTATTGAAAAATAGATTGTTATGTGGTGGAGGCAACAGAGAGTGGGGCTAGTTTTTGTTTGTGTATGACATTGTAATAAAGTATGATATTATTGTGCTCAAGACATCAAACAAGTGACTTGAGCTGATTAAAGAATCTTGAATCTGGCAGTAAAGAAGTAGTTTGTACCGTGATGCCTCAGCACAGTAACACACTTGAGCACATCCATACCCTTAGCATGTAAAGACGTGCAAGACATACATACATGCACATTCATTTGGAACAGTAGCTTTTACTTTTTGTTTTCTTAAAATAATTTACAGTTGTTCATTGGAAAGCATTGTGTATTAGTACTAACGAAAGGCTATTCCAGGCTAAGTCTTGCCCTCCTCTTATATGCACACTGCCAACCAGAACAAAGTTTAGCATAAAAAAGGATAGAGAAAAACTTAATTGTGGGTTTTTTAACAGCTCATTAGTCACTAAGTTCCCAGGCAACAATAAACACACTGTTAAAAATCCTATTAAAAACTATTCAGTATAAATCCAGACAAGCAAAATCTAAAGATGTCAATTTACTGTCTACTGCCAAAGGCACTCATGAAAAATTTTAAAGAAGTTTCAGCCAAAACAGGTAGACTTCTTTTTTTTTTTTTCTCTTCCTTCTTCTTTTTTCCCCTTCCTGCTCGCAGAGACCTGGGGGCCACAAGGGCCACCCTGGAGGCCTCTCCCTGCTGATTTCTCAGAGGCCCTCAGCTGGGGCCATGTGAAGCAGCGGATGGCCTGGGGCTGCGGCCTGCCCCATGTGCTGGTGGTGGCAGATGGGAAGATGCCAGCTTCCGCAGATCCGTACTTGCAGTAGGAGCATCCAGCCTGCCAGGCAGCATGCTGCCATCCCGAGCAATCCTTGGTGGGGATGGCTGCCCACTGAAGGGCACTGTCCTTTGCCACGAGCCCCACAGCTAGCCCCAAGCGTGTGGCCGGCCCCTGGGTGGAAGCAGGGCTCAGCAGGCCCATGGGACATTAGGGGACAGGTTCTTCTCTGGAGACTGGTTCTTCATGGCCTGGAGGAGAGACGCTGACACGGAATGCTTGGGAGGAACCAGGAATGTGGATCTCATGGTTTGCTGGACTCTGGGCAGACTTCAGTCACCACTAGGTTGAAAGGTTCCCACTTCTCCTCCGGTCCGCACTGGAGGAGTGCAGCTGTTCCGTGAGAAAAACATCTTTCTTGCGCTCACCAGCAATACCCCCTTCGTGGCCCAGGGACAAGGTAGACCTCAGCTGTGTTGCAGGAAAGCCCATCACCGGCAGCCATGAGGGGCACACGTGGGGCCGTGGGTGCGCCAGGCAGGGCTGGAAAGGTGAGAAGGTGGTTCAGCCGTGCCATCGTTCATCCTTACGCATGCCAGCAAAACCCATTTTCCATGTGTTCTTTATTCCACTGCCAGTCCTCTGAATCACGGTGTCCTTCCCTGCTCTCCCCTCACTTGTACAAACACCTAGCTTGCATGTCGGGTTTTAAATGATGAAAAAAAAATTGCCTGCAGGTGTCTCGGGATATTCTCTGTGTAATCTGTCATTTGCTTTCTTCACTGAGCAAGGCACACTACACAGCAGAAACAGAAACACGAACAGATCTTCTTGACCTTTATGCTAATAACTTCATACTAACTGGCAGGAATAATTACAAAATAGCAGGGAAGTAAATTAAAAAAAAAAAAAAAAAAAAAAAAACCTAAAAATTAAAAAAAAGAAGGGAAAAAAAAAAAAAAAAAAAAAAAAAAAAAAAAAACCTTGACATGTAATAAATAATTTGACACCTCACCCTAATGCAACCTGCAACATCTTTCAGTCATATTACGGATGTATACTCACCAGTTTACGTGATGTTTTGCATAGATTTCATTAGTACGAGTAGAGTAATGTTAAAACACACACATGCACAGAATCTACTGGCTTTTCAGCTCATTGCGAAATACTTCACCTCTGGGCAGATGACTAAGGTGCTATTAAACTTCTCTATCCTTGAGTCACATTGTAGCCATTAAATGAGCAGAGTATACCCAGTCAGGAAAAATGCCGTTGTATGAATTTAACATATCCTACGGCAGTGTTAACATGCTTCTGGGTCCTTTGGATGTCGGGGTGCTACAAAAATGTTTCTGCAGTGAAGTCCAAGGGGAAATATTTCCATTACAACCCCATGTTGGGCAGTCTAGGAAGTGTTGTCCCAAAGTTTCAACTCTGTCTGAAAGGAAGCAGCTACTGGGTCATGATAGACAGCTGGCAGCTGTGCAGGGGCAGGAGAAGGGAGTTTCACGTGCACACCTATAAAAGTAGGGCTGATGCTGTATTCCAGTGCTTGATGCAGATAGTGAGGACCGGGTATTAAAATTCAATCATTTGCCATCAATTTTATTATTAGTTTTGTCTATAACTGGATATAACCCACCCCACCCCTCCCCAGCTTTTAAACTAAAATGTTCAGGAATAAGTAAAAACATTCAACCACTGTGAATGGTGAATAGCAAATCCAAATGCTTGTATAATGCACAATATTTTAGGAAAACATTTGTGAATATAATGTACATCAGAAGCAGCCTGTTTCCAAGGGCATGTAGGAGATGATACTTATCATCATTCTGGACATTAAAGTTTCTCTGCAAAATACTATATATATTAAATAAACCATTACAACAGTATATATATATATGTATATATTTCTGGTGAAAAATACATAATTGGGGTTTAAGAATTTGCTTTTTTGTCACCTTATCTTCTTTGTCTGCTCTTAAAGCTGACCCTGTTCAATGTTGTATGAGAGAAACTCAAAGGCATTTAGAAGAACACAACTCTAATTACCCATACAGGACCAAACTTGACAGAAAATCTGGGGTATTGTTCTGGCAGTAGCTGACAGTGACGACACTGACAATAAAATTGTCTTATGAACGAACTCATTCAGCGTGTTGTTATGAATGGAGAATCACTTGATTTCCTTGTGGTTACAGATATATTTTTGTTTGGGTAGGAAAAATATATTTAAATTAAAGAAGAAATACCACAAAATGTTTTTTTCCACCATTCATAGTTATTTTCCAAACATGCGCTTCTTGCTATGAACTTGTGAAATACAGTAGGCATTTTATTTATAAGTGAAGTGGCTCCTTGTCTTGGCTTTGGAGGACATCCTGCTCATAGTGTTGAAAATTCTGGTAATTCTTGTAGATCCTACTTGAAATTCTAGTAACTCTAATCACACAATGGTGTAAGTTCTAGTAATCATAATAAATGTCTGTTTCAGTAAAAGAGCAATGTCGAAGTCAAATTTTAAATCTCTTCAAGAAATAAAAACCAAAATCTACTAATTTCCAAGTATGACTTCTTCAGAAATTACTCCTTCCTTTCCCCTAATTTTGTGCATTGCATTGACATGAAAGTACCTTAACTGAAAGTATTTTGTAACCTATTTCTCGTCATGAATAAAAGAAAAAACTGTCAGAATGATAATGAATCCAGGAGCTTTTCGAATTTCTTTTCAAGGTGCATATTTATTGTCAATGCCTCAGCTTTATGACTCTTAAGTAATCTTCAGCCTTACAGTCCTATGCAATAGATTCTGAATTTTCTCGTTGCAATATTCCTCATTTAACTCCTGGGATGTTAATTGCCTGATGTCAATCTTTACAGAACTTTTGTGTGTAAACACTTCATGTAAAAGATACAGCAGTGAGACTTCTATCAGACTTATACTGAGCTAAAGGCATTTAAATTACCATAGTTACCCTGGTAATGGAAAGTAAAACCTATCCATAGCTCATTATGATTGCAACCACAGTAAAGGCTCTTACCATCAACGATTTTAATTTCTTATTTTCTTTTATAACCTATAGTATTATTCAAAATAGACACCACCCAAAAATTAAATTGAAATAAAATAAAGTAAAATAAAGTAAAATAAAGTAAAACAAGCACATGCATGAAACCAATGTAAATACTTCAAGATCCCCTCTCCACCACATCTATTTTGGAAAATCGCTAGGTCTTCAGGGTTGTCAATATGTTTAAGTAATTACAAAATATGTATGTTCCTGCGTTTAAAATTTATTTCATAAAGCCCTGCTAAAGACTAAGGCAATGGGAGTTCAGTTGTACAATGGTATGGTTATTATTCAAATAAAAGATCAACAACCCACAAGCACATTAACAAAATAAGAATAATTTAGACGTAAAGCTGACACATATTGGACTAACTTACTTCCCTCTTACAATTCATAAGTCTGTACAAGTCTCACAGTTTGATTCAGATCTCATAATTTAACAAAATACACTTAGAAAGGTTCATTTAATGACAGTTCTGATATGGAGATAATTTAGAATGACTAATTAAAGACCTACTTTCTCTTCCTCTATAATTCTGTGAAAACTTCTACAAAGGTGTAATTTGCTAATTAAATCATGAGATCCAAATCAATGTTTCAGGTACTTAATTGCTCAGTGTTGTGCTCTTTAAGAAATCATGGAAATTTCCATGAGAATAGAGGATGTACTTCTTTTTATTATTTTTTTAAAGTATGTTCAGTTAAGGTGCTGATAGCATCAATTACTTTACAACCTTGAAAAAATAAAAAAGGACTAAATCTGGAAAGGCTTTGAATCTGGGATTTGCTGAAATTGGGTGTGTTTAAAATTGTGTATTTGGGAACATCTCTCCGAAACAAGTAGGTCTTTAGATAAGTGTGGCAAAGCACATAAGTGCATCCTTACCTCTGTCTTGGTTTATCAAATAACAGAAGCACATGTTCTGTTTCAACTATGTATGTCTGTAGTTTTGCACTAAATGTTTTTCTTTGTTTCCCTCTCCTTGTTTCTAGGTGCAAAATTGTAGCCTCAAAAATCAACAAAGCATAAACTTTCTCCTTATTCCTTGCTGATGTAGATAACTTCTGCAACCATGGCAAGAATGAAATATGGTTCACACTAGGTGCTGGTGTGAAAGGAAGTCTACTATTTATGTCTGAAAAGCTAAAAAATATTAGATAATACGTTAAAAAATACACAATACGTTAAACAACTTTATCAGCTGCAAGTGTAGAATCAGACTTTGGAAAAGGTGAGACTTTCAAATTAACTTCCAACATTGTCCTGAATTTCCAGGTAGTACACTGATTTCCATGTGGTTGATGTCTGTAGAAAATGAACCGATGCCAAAACTCCTTTAAAGTGTTCAAGGCAGCAAATCAGGCTGAGTGCAGCTCATGGTAACAGAAATTATAAGCTAAAAACATACATTCTTGTGAAAACACCATAATCCTGTTATTAGAACAGCTTTTGAGGACTTTCCCTCAAGCTTTCCGGTTCACTTAAGAACAGAGGTGTGTTTCCTGCTTAAACAATATAGATTTCCTGGATTTAATTCACTGCTTTTCTATCTTATGATGCAATCTTCATGGCTTATATGTTTCTATTATTGTTGTTACTATTATCACAGAAAATACATCATTCTGATGGATCTGATGTGAGAAATCTTTTATTACACAGCTGGGGTATTAATGAGATGAAAAAAAAATCACTGGGGCTCACATTCAAACTGAAATCGAATTTTTATTGCAGAATTTTTTGACATGTTCAAATGTGACCAATTTACTCTCTGATGGTTCTTACCACACTATTTCCCAGACAGCAAATGGAAAAGCAAAACACAAGTGGCATGGAGACTATACAGTGTCTGTGCTTTCCCAGAAACTTTCTCCTTGCCTTCGTGCTTTGTCTTCATGGTTCCTCAGTCTAATATGTGATTGGCTCCTTGTACACTCTGGGATTTTGGAAACTGTCCACATAGCTACAGTTTGAGTTTAATATATCACTAGAAACCTGGCTAGCAATTCAGCCTCATTTATTTAGCTTCCACTTGGTAGTATGCTCCTTGATGAGTCCCTGAACATTGCCTAAGCAGTTTTCATTTTCATAAGAACCCATGAAGAAATGCTGGGTTCTCTTTTATGGGAATATTTTGGAACTTGAGTTAAAACAAATCAACAAACAAAAACAAAATGTAAAGAGAATCTGGAGTAAATGCTTAAACGTGTACCTTTTCCATGGTGACTTCAGCAAGATAATCTGTTCCAGGGGAAAAAATTCAGTTCTGTGAGGGAATTTCAGCAGAACTTCATATTTTCAGAAAAGTTTTTCAAAGGCAATGCTGCTATGGGCTGTAGGGGTTCAGGGCTGAGAGATGCTCAGCCTTACAGCCATTTGGGTGTTGTGTTGGTTATCATACCTTGCCTCACACCTCAGAAATGTCTAACCTCAAAGATATTTAAAACCTACTCATCACAATCCTGTTAGGCCAGGGTTATTAACCCTGCAGAGAAGTTAAAGTCAACATTTTCATAGCCTGTGCTTCTGTTGCATTGGCTGCCCCAACACGTCTGGGTTGCACTGATGACCACCTACCTGAAGATCAACAGGAATGGGTTAGCAGTGTTTGAATATGCCTCTCCTCCACACTTGCTCCTCTGGAAGTCTGCACCTGTAGTTGCAGGTTGCACCAAGCTGAACTAAGCATGGTTAAGAGAGATATTAAACTGGAAACCCACAAAAATGGGATATCTTCGTACAGTATTTCTGAAGGCTTTACACCTCTGCATTCTGTCTATGCTTCAGAGCTAGAGGACATGGACAACCGTTGTAACACTGGCCTCATGTCTCAATGTCTCTTTTACCTGTATGGGAGAGGTGATATGAAGACGTACTAGCAAGAAGTCATTAGGATATTGCCGTAATTGGAAACTCCAAGAACCTTCAGTCATGACAGAAGTATGAATAACCACAGCTTTGCATAAGACCGCTCTCCTATAGTACCAACTGAAAAATTATCTTGTCTGAAAATGTCTAAGCATGGCACCATGCCCTTAAAACAGTCTCTACCAACAGTTTCTGAAAATATTAAGGTTAATATAAAGATGGCAGAATTAAATATATATAATATATTAAATATAATTAATATATTAAAAGCCATCTCCTGTTTTATATGAGCAGTAATAATTCATAAGTTCTGCTGGAGAACCACCTTAGACATGACCTGACCAGACTTGCTCTCCTATTGTAGCTCAAGATTAAAGCATTTCTTACTGCATTTTTTAACTAATCCTCTATCTAGCTGACTCATTACAGCTGTTAAATAACTAGATGTTTAGCTAAAGATGAACCAAACCTATAAATTTAAACATGTGACATAATAGCCAACTTCTTTATGCATAGCAAACTGCTTCTGTCATCATTTGAGTGCTTTGTGCTGACCTCACTCTCTGCATTTGATTGAGCTGATATAATGTCATAATTGACAAAAGATGATAACAACAGCAATTAGATCTTTGAGATGCATTACAGAGGAGAACAGAGATCGCATAGGAGAGTGAGGCATTGCGTGGGGGGAGATGGAAAGGCTGACATAATGTTTTTTAAACATCTGAAGAGGTGGTTGGAGTTTGTTCCTGAGTGTTTCAACAGCAGCATGTGCAAAAGTTCACGGGACTTGTTTTCACTTATTTTCTTAATCTGTTTCCTTTTATTTGATAGTCCCTTTTTCCTCCCTCATGACTGTGAAATGAAGTCACAGCCGAGTTGTGGATGTAACAGTACAGTCACCATTTTTCTGTGCCTTCTTGGAGATTCTGACTTGTCAGAAACAACAGTTCTAACTGGTACACCTGGAGCTGTTTTCCCTTGCAAGTGTTGACATTTTTTTTGGAGAGAGTACCTCGGGCCAAAGGAAGCAAAACGACTTCCCTAAACTCATACAGGACAGATCCAGCCTTCTTCCCAGTCCGCTCCTGCCTTATGTTACATGGGGCCCGCATGCCTTTTTTTCACCATGAAGAGACAACTGCACAGAAAGGCTTTTATTCAGACAAAAATATGTAAAACCTCAACCAGAAGAACAGCCTTTTTTTTTTACGTTTTTGGCAAAAGAAACTTTCTTTGTTTTTACATATTCTCTTGGTCTGATTTGCGCTGGTCCCCACAACCCCTTTAAATCAAGCCTTTGTAGTGATTTTTCCACATGAACAAGTTTGATGATAACTACAGTACAGTGGCAATTTTAAAGATTACAGGCACATTCCTGAAACCTTTTAAAAACACTTTTGGCTTTGAGCTAATGAAAAATGCCTTAGGACTAAAGGTTAATGATGTGAGTAAGTGTCATCTCTGCACAAACCTGAAGTCAGAAGATAGTAATGTGTAACTAGAAGTGCAATTGTTCATTTTTTTTTCTGCCCACAGTAAACAGTGGCAGAAACTTCCGGAGATCTGAGTTCCTTCCATTCTCAGTCTTGTTATTGGTAACAAAGAACCTAAGAGGGGTAAGTCGTGTGCACTCTGTGCAAACATGTAATGCAAGGAGAGCCTTTTTTAGAGGCTGGAGACAGGCAATTGCAAAGAAACAGTAGTAGTGCCACTGTAGTGTGACAGCACATCTCACTGATGTAGTGTGTTGACCACCTCAGAGCCCCTCCCTGAGTAGGAAGTGCAATGAGAGAGAAAGTCTGTCAATGCTCATTTGAAAACAAAATGGGAATGAAGAAAACTCTGGCTCTGTGAACTAATCTGCAGTGTCTGTCACCCTGCTGGTACAGAAAGAGGGAGAAAAAGGAGGGACTGGAACATGAAGAACCCTGACGGTGATAAGAAGTCACCTCTATTTGATGGGAAAGAGGAGGAGCGGAGCAGCAAAAGGGTACAAAGAGTGAGGAAGGCTAAGCTGCTCTCTAAGAAAGGGGTTTTTTTGCAGTAGCAGCATATAGGGATGGAAAGGGTTTATCTAAGCCCTTGCTTGATAAAGTCAGAGACACAAATCTTGTGTGGGATTTGGAGACTGGAAGAAATTAAATGTGCTGGCTTGAATTGCCATGTCTTCGAGAACGAGAAAACGTCACACAGCACAATTGCTCAGAATTGATATGGGTAGACACAAAGACTGCCAATTCAGTATTACGGACAGGAATATTGAGCGGCAGAACATAAAGAAAGGAGAGAAGGGAAGGTCTGCCAGGACAGAAGGATGGCTCAAAGCCTGATGGCTCAAAGCCTTGTTGAACTTCACAGAGTCACAGAATCGTGGAGGTTAAAGGGGACCTCTGTAGTCACCTGGCTGAGACCCCTGCTCAAGCAGAGACGCCTACAGCAGGTTGCCCAGGACCATCTCTGGACGGCTTTCGAGTGTCCCTAAGCAGGAAGACTCTGCAACCTCTCTGGGCAGCCTGTGCCAGCGCTCCATTACCCCCACAGCACAGCAGTGCTGCCTGGTGTTCAGAGGGAGCCTCCTGTGTTCCAGCTTGTGCCCACTGCTTCTTGTCCTGGCACTGGGCACCACTAGAAAGAGCCTGGCTCCATCTTCATTGCATCTTACCTTCAGGTATTTATAGACATTGATAAGATCCCCCCCAAAGCCTCCAAGTCTGGAGGCTGACAGCCAGTCACATGAAGAAAGAGAAATGATAAAAACAGGAAAAAATACTCCATTTTTGAGATTGAAACTGATCTGGAATAACCTGGAGTTGCCTTGTCTGTCTCATGTAGCCTTGTCTTTGCACACCTTTGAGGGTTAAATGGGCAAATCTGCTATAACAATTTTGAAAATAAAATTCTACAGCTAAACACTTAGCTCAAGCGTTTCTTATCAGAAACAGAGATTTTTTTTTCATGTGGGGATATATGAGTCAAGAACACAGTACAGAAACCCAGTCATGCCAAGTAAAAGGTGTTTGGTAACATTTCAGCCAGGAAAAGATTAACCTGAATGCTACTGGAAGAACTGCTTAACAGCAGATGCAAGCAAAATGGTAGCAGAGACACTGAATTGCACCCAGTTACTCCCTTGCCTCACCTGTTATAGCTATAGCTTTTAGCCATACAGGCACTGCCTCTTTGTATTTAGCCTGGTTTCCCTCAAAAGGCAGAGCTGAAGTCACTTTGCTAGATAACAGCTGCATTAATTCTCTTCCTTTACTATTCCTTAATGATCCATAGACCTGTCTGAGCCAATGCAGCAAGGTTCACAGATGTCTTTCACATAGGTGGTGGAGGGTGACTGACAGTGATGCTGCAGAGAGAGGACTGCAGATAGCAGGCAATACTGCATAGCCCCCTGCCCAGGGGTGGGCTGGAGGGGAGGGAGAAATATGACAGAGTAACTCAGGCCAGGAGAACCTGGCCTCAATTAGCTGAGCTGCTCACAGGGCGACTTCTCCAGAGCAGCTGTTGTACAACCAGGTAAAGATTTCTCAGGGGCCTGGGGTGTTCTACAGGGCCAATACTGCTGGTGCAGGCGATTTGTGGGGTCTTTGTTTACGCCCCAGGAGAAATAAACAGTAGATACAGTACCATGTCCAAGGGCATCGGGAAGAAGAGGAGCACCTTATTTACAGTCTTAAGTCCTGCCATCTTTTCCCCTTTGCCTCTCCACCCCTTCATGTGTTGCCAAGTATTCCCTCTTTAAATGAATCCACATCTCTGTCCCAGACTCAATTCCTGTCATCAGCTTCACTTATCTGCAGTCATCATGCTATTGAAATCACACTCCGAGGCACCTAATAAAATGTACGAGGTTCAGTTCAAAACATGTTTTACGGCCAGACACGTATCCAGATGGCTAGAAACACGGGCTTGAAAGGAGGAATTTTTCAGCCCATTAGTGTCTCGCATTGTTGCTCTATGCAACAAAACAAACAGCACACTTTTTCTTTTATATTCCCTAATTTTTACATCAGGACTGCCTCCAACCTCCCGCCTCAAAGCCATGCTCCTTTTCACACTCCCTGAGCTGCCTTTTGTACTCGTTTTCCAGAAAATGTGCGAAAGTTGCACACTCTCGTGATGAGAGAGCCAGGAACACGAACAGGCGAGGGATCAGCCCAGGCACGTGCATGAACTTGTTGTGAAGGTGAAGTGCTGTAATTGTTCTTCAAAACAGAAAATCTAATTCTCATCTTCCCTTTCCCTGGAGGACTTTCTCCCAAGAAAGCCAGTAACTGTTGTCAGGCAGCAATGCAGGGGGTAAATACATCAAGGGCTGGAGAAACCAGAGGACATTGGTGACTGCAGAACTTCCAGAAGATGACAAACCACAGCATGAGCTGCACCTCTGTAGAGTATGCAGCTCCCAGAACCATTTCTGGCCCCTTCTCTTTCCCAGACTAATGTTAGAAAGTGCAGTACTGGAGAAATAGAAAAAGAAGGGCATACATTTCATCTGTGGCTCATGCCCTAGGATATTCCAGTGGCTGAGGAACACAGTTATTAGGGAATGGGTGGTTCAAGGAAAGAAAAATTGTTGTGGACATGCATCGTGATGCTGCAAACCAACCAATCATAACACGATTTTTGAATATACATGCAAGGGCAACCTTCACTTAGAGACGACAGTTTTGGTCTGCACACATTGGCACGGATGTACATATAGGCTTATGTGCATATATGTGGCCACAAGGCACACTTCAGGGCACGACCTTTGTGAACAGATGATGTATATTTTGGGCTCTTCCCCTGTCACTCACCCTGCTTATCTGTAGTCACCGTGTTACATGTTACAAGGTGTTTGAGTGTTAGGCAGCCCTAATGCTTCCTCTGTACTGGGAATACACCTCTTCCTTATAAGCAGAATTTAACTCGGTTCTAGTTTTCAAATCTAATCCAGCTGATAGACACAATTACTGATACTCTTAATTTATGAAATAGAATTGTGGTGAACTGCTGCATGAAACAATGCCATGGATATTAAGACATAGATGTTACAAGGCACATGGCCGATGTGCAGTCATATATTGGGTTTTATATCATGTATTTTTGGTAAAGTAAGAGAAGAATCTCTAATATTGTCAATATTCAAGTGGGACACTCAATATCACCAGTTCATAGACCCTCAGACACTTAAAACTGAAAATCAGCTTTTTACAAACCAAAAAGCTCTTCCTACTCCTTCTACGTACCTTAGCGTAGCTTTGCTTCAGGTTATGCCCTCGCCAATTCTGCTGCTTTGGCAGCTGATGGTTTACTGGCAGGGAGCAGACGGGGCCATGGCACTGCTGCGCCCTGGACATGTTTGGATGGGTGGCTGGGTCATGCCTTGGACAGACGGACACAGGGAGGTGAAGCCAGTTTGATTTTGCAGTGGTTGATCCTAAGGCAAAGGCTCCTTTCCCTCGCTGCAGCAGGCAAATCTTGGATACGGTTGAGAGGCCTGGCTTTTCTTAAGCGTGCTGGTGTTTGTGATAGACAGAATGCGTACTGAGCATGCAGAGATATTTGCAAGATGAAACAGTAATGATACAGAAAATGTTTGTGGTTTAGTTCGCACTTTTAATCTCTTTGGCAGGAATACACTGAATACCCAGCCCCAGATGGCTCAGAACCTTTTTATCTTTTATTTTATTTTTTTTTTATTCCTGTAGGCAGAGTCCTGCTTTGTTTTAAATTTTCCAGTTTCCTTTGTATTTATTCTAGTCTTCCTTTATTTCTGGGTGAAAATTCTTCACGTGGGAATTTCTACTCTTACAGCATCTGACAAATTATAATTTTTGTCTTATATTTTTGTATTGTTTACAACGAGAGTAAAAGCCATACAGGTGCAGTGAATCCTAAATGAAGGTCCTGTGGGTCCTTCTTCAACAAACTGGAGAACCTGCCTAACTCCTGACTGCACAGAGAAAGTACCCAGGAGGAAGTATAAAGGATGTAAGTTAAGGGTTTTCCAGGTTCGCCATGACCTGGATTTTTCTCAAGCACTCAGATCTGCCAGAATATTTTGCTCCCTTCTTTTATTATCTAAAATAATTGGACATCCTCAAAAGTCCGATTTTCTCTTCTCTATGAAAGACAGGGCGTGAATGGACACTCGTATTTTCAGCAGCTTAGTAGTTCATTATCATGTTAAAGATGGAGCCAAAATTTCTTGCCAAGTCCTAGATAGATGGTGGTGGAATAATTCAAATGTTTGCATTACTCTGCGAAATAGTCTGTAGTTAGCTTTACTCACTCCTTCCCTTCTGATATGTGTCAGTGTTGGAATGGAGATGGTTTCATCCAGGTGTCCTTACATTTTAATGTCTCTCAGGCAAATGGAGAACTCAGCAAAGACAATTTTGTTGCAGGTGTCCCAACTGTATATTGGTGCAAAATGGTCTCAGTCTGCTACTGAGTGAGCTATGTTACAAGATTGTTGTTTTAGCCCCCAAATAACTGTTCCAGGATGTAGCTGGGTTAATAGCCAATCAGTCAGGCCACTGTGACTCTTAAAACTTCTACCTGGCACTGAGAAAATTGTTCATGTTATTGCAAATTTTTCAACTATCCTTCTGCATCGTGAGACTGTCTTCATAGATCATGGCAAATAACACGTCTGTCGAGAAAAGAGGTATCTGAGTGTGGTATTTGCATCTGTAGTTGCAACTCCTCCAACAAAATAGGTTTCTCTAGTTATTTAGAATTAATTGGTAAATTTAATATGTTGTGGGGGGGGGGAAACCTATAGCTGTGGTGATGATGGCACACCTACTACTAGATTTTCACTTCTTTTTTATTTTTTTTTTTTTTTGACTGAAGGTTTTACGTCTCCCTTTGTATACCACCTGGGGCATTTCAGAAAGGCAGAACTTGTTTACAAACTGCGCACTATGGCATGTTGCAATGTCACTGCACATACTGACACAGTACAGCAGATATTGTTTATAGATGCCTCTAGGGGTGGGTAGAGGAGGCACTGTCAGGTATTTTCCACAAGCTGTCCTGGAAATTAAGTATGTTGTATGGGTAGCAAGAGGAGCTCTGTCATCTGGGATGAGGGAGGACACAGAGGTGTTATCCAGCAAGGGAAGAGACTGTGACTATTTCATGTCTACATAACGATGTTTAGTAGTGTGTGTAGTGCAAGAGTTTATACGTCCATCATATAGAAGTGTAGTAACACAAGTATGACAATAGTGGTTACAGTTAAGGTTTAGCAGTGTTTAACTTCAAGATAACTGTGTGATAACTACAATGAATGCAGTGTGTAACTACAACAACCTTAGCAGTATGCAGTTGTGGGAGAGTCAGCAGTAGAGTGGTATGGTTATGATGCCTGCTCTGAAATCTGTGAGTTCTCTGGGTGCTCCAAGGTCTACAAGACCACACCTCCTAGTGCTGAGCATCCACACTGACCTCGTGGGCCTTGGGGTGCCATGCCTATTCAAAGTGATCTGGTAAAGAAGGTGGGTGCTGTAGTAAAAAAACAATGTTGGAACTAGACGAGCTTTGAGGTCCCTTCCACCCCAAGCCTTTCTACTGATACTCACAACCTGCAGTCAACACTGGCACTCTTGTTGACCCAACATACGTTGTCCTTAAGTTGTCCATCAGTCCGCTCAGGATGATGACTTCTGGAGGTACCGTTTCCTCCATCTTCTGGACATATTTCATTCCTGAGTCACTTGTGGAGTTGAACCAAAGGCAACCAGTCACAGTAAGCTCCTGTTACAGTGTCCTTGTCCTGCAGCTCCTCCTCAGGGAAGTCCATTCCCTGAAACTGGCTCAGACATGACACTGTCTTCATCACTGCCTAAGTGTCTTAACAATGCCATTGCTGCATATTCTGTCCTGTGTTCTGCTAATCATGTCAAATTAGTAGGACGCTGAACCTGTTCATGTCAGCGCACATCAGCAATTTTTTGTGGGCTTGCAAATACACTAAGGCTTTTTAGTTAGGCTGGGCTAGTGGTACAAGGAGCCTTTCATTGCAAACAATGCCAAACTTATTTGTTGCACTTGTAAAATAGTATAAGAAAGTCTTATTAAGGCTTGGCTTTGTCTCAATGTTCCCCTTTCCCCTCCTTCACTCCAAGACCCCTACCACCACTACAAATTCATATCACGATTGCTCTTTTGCATTAGCTCTTCCTCTGCACTGGTAGCAACTTACAAATCATGTACACCCCTATGTGCTATGTGACATAGCATGAATCATTTACAGTGGGCTGAATTTCTTCTTTCTTGAGTAAGCTTTTATAATAAATCAGACTAAGATTTGATAATTCCTAAGTGGTAGCTGCATAATTCTGTAGGCCATACCAGTTTCCTAATCATGATGAATTTTTGTCCCATTTCTTTGACTGATGTGTATTCCTGAGATGTAAGGGATGCAGAGGACTTGTCTTGTGACTTTTAAGGAAATTATACTTTAAATGAGTTTTGTTGCAGAGCATTCTGCCAGTGATCAGATTTATAAAACACTCAAAACACAGCTTTGGGAGATTTTCAAATCAGCAATAACATTTGCATCTGCAAACTCACCAGTCAAAACTGGTAACATCAAGAGATGGCTAAGTACCTCTACCCTAATGTAAGTACTGTACAGAGCTGGTCGTGTGTTCAAGCCACTCATTTGTTCCTGTTGTTCTTATGAAGGCTAACTGCATATTAGCTATAAATTGCCATGAGCTGTGGCTAAGCAGGGCAGAATATCTATGACAGAGTCAGGACTCATCAGTTCAGTTTTGTTATGGCAAGGGAGGCTTAGTAAGGCGGCTGCAGGACCCCTGTCCCCATCACCCCCTCAGGACACAGCCTGATTGAATTCACTGGTATTTATCCTCCTGCCTCTGCCTACCTGAACCCAGTGAGGTCCACAGCACATCAAATCTCTGTTCACCTGGTTTTATATGATTTGTATGCACTTGTTGGTATTCTCCAACAACAACCAAAAAATAATCATCTGAATGGAAAATGACCCCTAGACAGTGTCACTCAGGGACAGTACTTGGGCAACAGATTCCCTGTACAAGATCATCCAGCACTACTGTAGTTTTCTCTTGCTCTTCTCCGGCTCTGGGAATGCATGTCTCTCCAAATCCTTGAGTGATACCAAACACAGTTTCTATGAAACTAGCTGTAGATTTGATACCTTCTAAAAGATATGGCATAAATTACATCTAATACTTAATTTCCTGTATTTCTGCATATATAATTCATTTTCTCACTAGCACTTCTAATGAATCTTTAAGAATAAGAACAGATTTTTATTTTTTTTTTCCCTACCCTATTCTTTTTCCTCCCATGTTTCCAGAAACCGCAAAACGTGCCCTGGTCCTCGTGCGGAGCTGGGCCGTAGCCCAGCTGCCCCGCAGCTCGCATCGCCGCCGCGCCGACCCCGGGGCGCTGCAGGCTGCGCGACTGCCGCCCCCTCGTGGAGCTCCAGCAGAACCTCAGGCTGCAAGGACATCGCGGTGGGTTGTAGGCTGGAAGGGAGAACGGGAACAACGGGATCCGACGCGACTGCTGCCAAGGATAGCGTTCTTTCAACCAGGAATGAAATTTTGGGGGGTCTAAATAAATATTTCGATTTTCAGCTGAGAACGATTGCCTGGCTGATGGTGAGTTTTTTTGTTGTTGTTGTTGCTGTTGTTGCTTTGTTTTGTTTAGTTTTTGTTTTGTTTCTCTTACCTTCTGCTGCCAAAAAAAAAAAAAAAAAAGGTTTTGTTTTTGTTTTTGCTTTTATCCTTCTGGGACTTTGACCCCCTAACATTTTTTGGTTGGAAAGAATAACGAAATAAAGAATAACAAAAGAAAAAACATATTTGGTTGGAAAAAAAATCTACATTAATATACAGGAGTATAGATACGTAACTTCATTGTTAAGTGTGTTCTTGGTCAAATTTTGAACTGCACATGTTCTTCAAACTTTGTTTCTTTTATATTGTGCTTTTGATGGAAGCAGCCAATTATTCTAAAATAAGGAAATAATTTGATCTTTTTTTCTTCTCGTTAATCGAGTATTGTAACATAACTAAGTTTTATTTAGACATTTGCAAAAATGCCTCACTGCAACAGTAATTTCTTCTGGCAAGAAGAAACTGGCAAGTTCGTGGTGTTAAATACATGAAGTTAATAAATGGGTATATGTGTAATTTGCACTGAAGACATTAGCAGGTCATTAAGGAATAGAAAGCACTTATGGCTAATTTAGTGTTTAAATTCATGCCAGCATTACTAGAATGAGCTCTTACACAAATTCACTCACATTTTGCTTTTCTTGGGTGGCAAAAATGCTAACATCTGGGAACTACAGAAAATCCAAAGCCATCTTGGTGGTGGTGACAGCTCAAATCCTCTAGCGCACATCTTCATAACTGCACGTCTCCTGAATAACAAGGTTTTTCTTTGGGTGCATTAGAGAAGAGATGAGCGTTTTAATGCACATCCTCTTAAATCTGAATTAACTGAATTTTTAAAAAAGATTTTCTACCAGTCCTTTATCCAGACTGACTAAATATCTGAACTATGATCTAGCAATAAATTGGATAAAGTCAACAATAAATCACCACTGCCCCCCTTTTACCAACTTGTACTGTCCAAACAGGTGTCCTCCAGTATTTCAGTTCTCCATTCCAATAAATCCTGCTAGCAAATCTCACTGGAAACAAACATATAAGTGTCCTGTGTGATGCCTTCCAATTCCTCCACATTTTCTCGAACCTTGTGCACTAACACAGATATAACATTAATTGCACGTTTTACTTGAATTAGTTTCGCAGTTCAATTATTATGATGTTCTTGTTTTCATCGACAGATCTCAAGCTCCAGTAACGCAGTGAAATAGTTTCTGCCTAGAAATGCCTTCCCAGATGTGAACATGCAAGTGATTAGGGTACCAATTGGTAATTGTTAGGTGAAAGTTTTAAGTAGTGGTTTTCAGATATATAAGATTATAGTTTAATTAATGTGAAGTGTTAAATAAGACTTCTTCCTCATAATGTGTAATTTACCCAGAGATAATAAATCATATTTTAAAATAAAATTTTATGCACATAAAACAACCATGTTCTTCCTGTGTATAAGCAGCATTTCAACAAATGAACCTTCATAATATACTGCTGCTTTTTTTTCTGCAGACTCCTACCTTCCAGTACAATACCAGTTCTTCCAAAAGGTATGAGAGCACACAGGAAAAAATCAGCGTTGAGCAGCAAATAAGGCCAGATGACACCACCAACATACTACTAGATTCTTAAGGATATATTTTGCAATTGCAAAACATGCTACCAGTTACTGGTCCCCTGTCAACACATAAAAGCACTAAATATACGCCTGGTGCTTAGCTTCCTGCTCTGCATCAGCCAAACCTATTTCATCAGAAGTTTCCCAGTGAACTACAAAGAAAGAATCTGTGAAATTATGCAGTTAGTAGCAGTTTTATGCAATGAGCGAAAGGCGAGAAAACAAGCACATACTGTTAAAACCAAGCAGTTGTGTTTCTCAGCATGTTCTTTGGTAATAAACACAAATGTTTAGAGCAGTAACACATGCTGCAACACGTAAGTATGAGCGAGTGTTTTCAGGCTGATAGCAAACTCATTTACACATTTCAAAGCACTGGAACTGTTATAACTGACTCACTAAACAAGTTTTATTTTAGGGGTGGTGTTTCCCAGTGAACAGCAACACACCAATAGGGCTGAGACCTTTAAAATCTTATTAATCCACATGGCAGGTCTAACAGAGTCAGCCCCCAGACGCTATGGAAATGCATCTTCATCCTGCCTTGGGAGAGTTCACAGCAAGAAGAGAAAGTCTTGGCCTCACTGCTAAAAGCGGCATCTGGCAAAAGAGAGGTGATGTTTGTAATGGAGTTCCTTCACTTGCCAAAAAATTTGTACATGAATTGCCATATTATTCCACTCACCCAGTGAGACTCAGGCCAACAACATAAAGAGGTGAAAGGGTTTTTCTGCCACTCTCTCTAATACTGCATTTCCGTAAGGAACACCATTAGTTTTGTGAAGTGACTGAAAATTTTTCACATGCCTACATCCTTGTCCCACTTCTGATGCCATGGGTATCAGACTGCTGTAAAGACATTGATTATATGGCAAAGTAGCTAAACTACCAGAAGCAAGAATCTTCCCTTTCCCTAAGTGCGGCCACTTGCAGTGCCTCACCACATTTTGTTTGTTGACTATCATACTTCAGCATGAACATGGATTCTTAAATCTACTTGACAACACGGCACTGAATGCTTGGTTTCCAAGTAGCTGTGAAAGGCATTCACCAAAGACACCAAGGTTTATGTCAAGTTCAAGTCTTCCGTCCTGTTTTGTGAGGAGGATGTGGTTTGGATTTTTTTCACCCAATTTTGGACAAATACATATTGCTTGAATAGGGGCTGTTTGATTCAGCGCAGAAGTTCAAGTGCTGAAGCCAATGCAACTACTTCCATCCTTAAAGATCAACGTGGATTTATTGTTCTTGATCACTCAGTCGTATAAAACAATCACCTGGACAAGCAAGAAGAAAATAATTTTATTCCCATTCTTACTATCAATCTTGTTTCAAAATACTTGACAAGTGCCAAATATTTCACAAAATAAACTAATACACTTAACCTGAATGCTGTAGGTGTTCGTAATTTCAGCGATCATTAAAAAAGTGATTTTTACAGCAAGTAGGCCAGAAGAAAAGTGATATAATTATATATGCAATTTAAGCTGCATTAAGAGGTCAATGAAGAAATTATTCAACTTCTGATCTGAAGTGGTATCATTCTCATCTGCTGCTTGTGGTATCAAGTCAAAGGAACTCACAAACAGTGATGGTCAACTTCAGTAGTGCAGCATGGCAAAGTTAATACTATTAATGAATGCTTAGACTATTTTGTGGGCTGAGCTCAGAGCCAAGACCTTGAGGAGAGGAAATATTTGGGGACTGTTTATTTATTTATTTGTAGAATTAAAAATACGACAACATTGTCTTTATATTCTGCTTTGTTCGCACCAGATTCTTTGGGCCAATGCACTTCCAACCTACAGAGAATGATTAAGACCTGGAGAAGCAGATGCTCTTTTTGCCCATGATTCCTCTTGCAATGACTTATGTTTTTCTTAAATGTTAGATATCTTCAGTTCAAAGGCAAAAGAGAGCGTTTCTTCTTTGTAAGCAGCTGACTCATTGTCTTCAAAATATTCAAGTAATATTGATGCTTTTTGCCTACACAAAGCCAGTGTATTATTAAGAATAATCTATCTCCATTATACATGCATCAGAGCAAATTATGTTCTAAAGAAAAAGCCTGAAGCCTATAGTCTTCACCATTAGTCTTTACCATGGCATTTACAGTGTATTTATGTGACACGAAGCCAGGTGTAAGTTCTTTAGTGTAAGCCGCTTGTTTCCTTTAATACATCATTTGATTCTTTGCAAATACAGCTACAGATTATAAGCAGTCAAGTCATGCTTCATAAATGGCTGGCCATTATTTGTTTGAGCACATGAGAAATTATTTATACTTATTTAGATGTGTTTGACAAACTATCATTATAGCATAAGTGATGTTATCACTTCGGCATTATTAAGTAGTATTTAAGTTAACCTATGGTCTGCTAATACTGGTTAGTTGAATTTTTTATTTTGCAAAACCACAAACATATCTGATTTTCCTACAATTATCCGCCAGATAGGTATGAGTATTGGGTACTCCCTTGCCTTTTAAAAACTTTAGATTTTGCCAGCTTGTAAGTTGTGAGCCTTTTAATTTTTTAGGTAAGGTTTGATCTAGATTATAACCAGACATCTTACCCAGCAGTTTTGTTCAGATTTGCCTGCAGTTTTGTCATCCTTTATGCTTAACATGAGCCCGTCTCTGGAAGACTTCTTCTAATATAGGAAAATAAAAATGACTGAGTTTATTGGTAATGTAAAGATAAGAGAGGCATTTGATAGTTTTTTGCACTACGCCTGTAACAAAAATTATCTTGACAAGAGAGAGGCTCGTTTGCTCGTTTTTAATTATTATGCAAAGACCTTACTAATGTGCTTTTTCTTGCCTTTTTTTTT
>VXAV01006882.1:106069-119264 GCA_013399715.1 Alectura lathami | reverse complement strand
AAACCTATTGCTTAGGGGGACCCGGGGACAGGGGGCAGGCAGAGGAGGGGTTCGCCCACGACACCAAGCAGGGACCCTCTCCCAACCACTCTCCAGGTCCCCTCCCTCTGCTTGGCAGGGCAGTGGGTCGGACCCCACCACTGGGGGATCTCCCCGGCGCCTTTCCCTCTGGCACGCCAGGGAGTTACTCCACCAGTCAATCTCCTGCTCACAGTCCCTGATGTCCATCAGCCTCTCAACCTCCTCTTTCAGCTCAGCCACCACGGCGAGCAGATCTTCCACCATCTCGCAGCTCACACAGGTGGAATGTCTGCCACCCTCCCCCGGCAGCAGCAGACTCAGGCACTCACTGCAGCCAGAGACCTGTGTAGCCACAGTTCTGGACAGGCCCTCCGTAATGCACCAAGTTATGCACTCATCTGTGCTACTAATGAGCAATAGCGCAATGCTGAATGGTCTAAAAGATGCTGTTGTAAGGGGTAAAAGCACAGTCTCTCTTTCTCTCTCCAGCCCAAGGAATAACAAAGTTGGAATTATGCTTCCTAGAATGTCTTGCTTGTCGCACAATTGTAAGATTGTTTGTTCAGAGGGGCATCAGATCTTCTTCGGGCCTTTTGCTCAACTTCAGGATAACAGTCTACTCCACAACTGGTTTTTCTGAATCTGGAGAATGACGCTTCAAGTTTTTGAAGATTTTTATCTCCAGATCTACATACAGGCTTGGAACATATGCAGGTAGATTTTCAGGATCGTATTTATTTATTTATTTATATTTTTAAACAGTTCTTGAATAAAAACATTTTTCTTGTCAATGAACATAGTACTACTCTTCAAATCCATTTTCTATTGTAGTTGCTGGGAATTCACAGGAGCTGTAACATAAATGGTTTGAGCTAACACCACAGAAGATTCCACATCTACTTCTGTCTCTCACTAATATGCTGAGCAGCCTTAGACTGACACATCTTCTAGGCCTCTCTTAAGAAAGACAGCATAAATGCGAAAATTATTCAAATGTTCCCATAGCAAACTAAGAATTTGTGCCATGGAAAATACGATAATGATGGTTGCACTAATCTAGAAGGGATTCCTGTGTTTCAGAACTCAATGGGAGTGTTTTCCTATTTCTATCATAGATATCTTCTCAAAACCTAAAACAGTCACTATCTGCATGCAACAAACTCTAGTTTGTCAAAACCAGTATAGTATTTCCATCCCTTTGACCTTTTTCTCACTTTAGGCTTTCTGTTTTCTAAGAGAAAAGACAAACTGTCAGTCTGTCCAGTGTACACTGAAGGCAAAGAAAAGCATATGGCACTCCCCAGCCGCTAAGCCGGAAGAATCATTCAGAACTTGGTCTCTGCAAAGAGCAGACAGGCAAAATTAGCTTTCTTATACTAAATCTTGTAATGGTCCTCACTTCAGAAATCTTAACCATTGCAGACCTCATGCTTTATGTGAGCTTTCAAGGTGCTGTGGTTGCCCAAATAGTAAGTATAGGAATAAAAGAGCGTTAACATATACCTTACATTAAAAGATGATAGAACAACAGCATTAAGAGTCTGAAGTAATGTTTGCCAAAATTAAATTTATTGATGTCCCTTTTTGACCATATTATGTTGTAATATATTTTTTGCAGATTTCATTCTGTCTTTTTTCTTGTGGTATCTTCTACATCATTGAATTGATTTGTTTCAAAGAAAAATGCATGAAAAGTGTCTGTTTATGGCAAGTTTTGTACTTTTCATGTTGTAGATACTGTAAAGTTTATAATTGATGAAGAAGTATTTCAGAAAAAGCACATTAAGGAAGTTTAATATGATTCTCAGATTTTACCTACCTCCCTTTCATGATGTCCAGATAATACAAGATTTATTACTTATTCTAGGTCCTCAAAAGTATTTAAAAAATGTGACTTCTAATCAAAAGCCTAACTCTAATACATTTCTCATTGGTGTGAATTAAACATCTAAAATATAAGGATCTAACTCAGGAATTAAACATTTTCAGGAAGTCCTTAATTTGCCTGTCAAAGAGAATACTACATACTTGCAACTGTGGACAATATAAAGATTGCTATCAAACTGATGTAACATCTACATGTTATAAAAGTATGGAGAGCATTTCAAAAAATAAGGTACTGATTTTTTCAGATTTGTTATCTCAAGCTTGCAAATATTTCCAACAATTTTTTGTCATGTTTGTTTCTTACTTCTCCAATAGTTACCTGGAATACTACTAATAAGAAGTAATATCTCAAAGGTCCATGAAAATCCAGAGATTAGCAAATGTGAAGGAAAGAAAAGACTTTGTTGATATTTTGCATTTGATATTCACCACAATAATAATTTTATCACTGTAAGGCTGGAGGAGATGAACTAAATAACATCTATATATAATAATAATACAATGTGTAAAAAGAACATGAGGAAATACAGTGAATATGTAATCCATATGAAAAAAAAAGCTATGCATTCATTCAATTCATAAGCTTACACAAAGGTAAATTAAGATTAATGAGTAAATTTTGATTCTCATATTTTCCAATTTTCAGGGTTTGATTTTCCAACGTTAATTTAATTAAAAGTATTGCAAACACATAAAATTTAGTAAGAATATCATTGCAAATATTAGTCTTTGCTTTCTGAAAAAAGGCAAAAGCAGGAATATGTATGCTAATAGGTGGCCAGATTGGGGAACATTTCCTGTTTAAGTATTGCATCACCGTCGCAGCCCAGCAACTTAATGCTCTACCCACTTAACCATCTGTCCCATTCCACATCTAACATTTATCTATTTAACTTCAGAAATGAAAATTCTAACTGGTAGACATATAATGTTTCTCGTTAATGTAAAATGTGTATTTATTACTTCTGCATAAAAGGATAAATATCATCATCCATTTTGGGTACACGAATTAGCTCTGATGCTATAAAGACTATAATTCGTACAATGAAGCAAAATAATTAGAGGAATTGTTGATGATAAAAAAGAAGAGTAACTACTTTCTCACCATTTACAGTCATACCTGCTCAGAGATTAAATTGTATTTTTACGCTACATTAAAACAGCATTTTGTACAGGAATGCATTATGTTTCTGAAAGGCAATTGCAAATGTCTTTGTGATCTCAGCAGCAATATTTCATGTTCTACAGGAAGTATTTGTGTCAAGTGTCAATCTGTTGTCTCACTTCTAAGAGAGAAAAAAAATGTCACTCAGAGCACCACCCATAAACTCCTACTTTTTTTGAGCATCCCATCCTTTTAACCTCCAAACTCAGGCAGAATGAACTTCAGTCTAATGCTTGATTTTCCTTCTGGGAATTCATGTTTCTGCCTAGGCACTCCTAATTATCAGCAGCTATTGAAACCATACCAGTTTTGGTCATCATATTTGGTAACAAAATTTATACAAATTATTTTATTTCAAAGATGACAAGATGGTCTTCTTCTTTAGGAACCACCGGTCATTATTTCTTTCAAACCTTCTCTACAACTTCACTGAATTTCTTTTCATCCAGATGCCCTTCAAGAAACTAGAAATATAATCTTTGTTTGTAGTGTGCTTGTAGTTACCCTGTTTACTGTAAGATCTCACAGAGAAACTGCATAGGTTGTTTAATGTGTCTTAGAATCAAAAGAAACAGGAGGAGAAAATCTGTTCTACAACCCTGCACCCTGATAAAAGAGATTATAAGGATATTCTATCTGGGTGGAGCAGTTGCAATATTATAAACGGACAGAGGTTTGCCTAAGATACCAATGATCATTCTTCATTTTGTTAGGTATGGTTTTGAACTTTTTGGTGAAAAGAGGCAACAATTCAGTACATAAAATTCAAGTAAAAAAGCCCCATTCCTAAGAATGTTTCAGAGTGTACACTAGATACACAAAGCCAACGTGAGTGTTCTTGCCAATGAATGCCAGCAGGCAGGTAATCACAATCACAGGTGAATTAGACTCTCTTACTTTGATAATTATTTGCACAAATTCGGCATTCTTGTGTTTGTTCTAGAATAAATTCAATCTATCAGGTGAAATATATCTGAAGTTTATTTTAAGGTGAAGATCTTAGTATCTACGAAACAGAAGATTGATTTTGCTGAGTTACAAGGTTTGCCCTGAATACAGAATGTCTATTGTCTGTTCATGGCGTACTAAAAATCACATTCCCCTTTTTTGTTAAAGAAAAGATCACTACAGTGAGTACTTACCTATTCTGCTGTAACAAATTCAGAAATACATTTAGAGAATTCCAGCAATAACCCTGAAATTCCATTGCACATTGTTAGCTTTCTGGGGATCTCGTGATACCTCTTAGAACAGAATATAACTGCTGTTCCAAGACACACACACATCACGGGGCTCCTAGAACGCACATATACATATGTACATAGGAAATGAAATAGGGTGTTTATTGCCACACTGTTTTCAATCATTCCTGTTTCCACTTCTGAGAATTTACTTTCTAACCTCTACAGCTTGGTCTGATATTACATATGGCCAGGCCACTGAGATGAGCTCTTGTCCATAAACACAGCATGTAACCAGGGACAACTCCCTGAATTTTCCTGTTCTACAACATTTTTTTTCTTCAGAACATTTTTCTTCATGTTGGAATTCCTTTTAAAACTATGGGAGGTGATGGACTGTAATGACAGGAGCCTACCACATAGAACCAGATCTAGAGTAAAACTCCTTGCAACACAGGAAGTGAGGAAAATGAATCATGAGAACGCAGATTATCCTTGAAAGCTTGCAGCTAGATGCTTACATCACTTTATATAGTGGAAACAGAGATGATTCTTAAGCCATTTAATGACATTCTTAGTGGCTGGGAAAGCCACTTTGGATGGCATACTTTGCCACATTTTTTTGCTGTTACATGAGCTCTTTTAGTCAATGATTCTTATGAATCAGCACTTCATAAGAAGTGCAAATAATAAGAAGAAACAAATGTAAACAGATAATATCAGTTTTCTGGTGTTACATCATCTGTTGATGAAATATTATTTATCTTCTGGCTGAGTTTGCACATATTTAACTGGCCTACTTTTGGCCCAATTGGTTTTTTTTTCTGAACATAGAGGACAGAATTTTTTCCCTTTTCAAGATATCATCTGGCAGCTGGACTGAGCCACCTGAATTCGAGGCTACAGCAAATTAAAGCAAAGTTACAGATTCTGCATGAAAAATTACATGCATTTTGCTCAGATTCTACATCTACAAAACAGAAAAGACAGAAATAATGGAAAATGAAACTATCCATCCTTCATTCAGGAGTTGTAGGATTTTACAGAGAAACATTACAAATAAAAGTTTTTATATAGTTTGTTTTTCTGGTAGAGTAATTCAAACAGGGATAATGGCTGTAAACTAGGTTTAGATTAGACATTAAAAAGAAATTCTTTACTCAGAGGATGCAACAGGTTGAACAGAGAAGCTGTGGATGCCTCATTCCTGGAAGTGGTCAAGACCAGGTTGGATAAGGCTTTGAGCACTCTGTTTTGGTGGGAGCTGTCCCTACCCATGGCAGGGCATGATGATCTGTAAGGTCTCCTTCAGCACAAACCATTCTGCAATTCAGTGAATTATGAAGTATATAGTTATATAAATGCTTGCTGTGATTCTGTATTAAGTTATTGGGACAGAGTTTACTCAGGACTGGAATTCAAATGAGAAGAACACTAAGAAAGTCAGCAGATTTAGTCTCCTCAGTGAAGAAACACTGGCCCAACAGGACTATATTTGTAGTTCTGGTATTTAAAACAATATATTACCTGATGCTCTAAAACTGTCATTGATAAATATCTAATCTTAATATGTGATTAACATTCAGAAGTATGAACATTCATAAAGATAAATCAGTTGTTAGGAATCAGTGTCTGTGCTTCAGTGATGGAATCTTGTTCATGTATCTCTCTGGCTTATTTCCTGCTAGGTGTTGGTGTTGTTTGCAATTGCTAAAAGCATGCAATTGTTTATCTGATGGCAGATAAAGAATTCTGTAACCATTAAAAAAATATTATTCCATATCTCAGAACTTTGAAAGAAGTGCACTTAGCTGGAAGTGTCACAGGATCCAATCTTGTCTGGGATGAGGAAAAAAATAAAAGGATTTTAGATACATAGCATGCACAGATGAAGGGATGACGCAAAGTTTAATGGAAAACAGTTTCTGGAATTAAGATGAACTCCCAAGCACATCCATCACAAATGAAGTACATCTCTGAAGAAGATTTCCAAAGCAGCATTCCAGATTCCTCAAACTCATTGTATATGTAGTTCATATGAAAATTCTGACAGAAATATTGAACACTGTAAGCAGAAGGCGGTATAAGGGCAGTTTTTGCAGGTACTCTAGACAGGAAGGAGAACTCACATAGGTAACAGACAAGGAAATGTTTTTCACGTTGTTAGTTTTCTCATCTGCACAGAGAGCTAGTTAAGAGAATCATGTACACGTGTTTGTGTCTGATAGCTCTGTGCAAGATCTACAAGTTCAGAGGCTTTACTCACTCTTCACACCTGGTAAGAACTCAGAACCAAAGGAAGTAACCCTCTGTCAGATTCCTTAGTGCTAAATGACTTGCAAAATGATATATAACAAATTTTATGTTAAAACCGAAGTTAAAAATATTGTATTTCTCCTGGTTAATAACCTGTGAGCAGCACAAGTATTGGTGTAAGAAATCATGGAGACCAAAGAACCTCTTGTGTGTGCAATGCATGTGTGTAACTTTAAGAAGTAACATTATCTTTTGTATTCTCCTCTTTCTCAGTTTCCTAAGAATTGCTGTCTTTTTTTTTTCTAGGAAGTGTTTTCTTTGTTTGGATTTGATTTGCTTTAAGAAAGTGTTATCAATGAATCTGTTGAGCATCTACCTATATATAGTCTAAAATTGTCTCCAACTGCTATGCTGTTTTTTTTATTATTCTAGCTGAAAAAAACTCATTTTGCATTCCTGGAGTAATTTACAATCCTTGACTTAAGCTTTTGCTCCACGGTTCTTCAATTTGACACCAGCTTGAATAATCTTGTATGAATTGTCCTCCCCAGCCTCTTCAGAGCATAGCTGGTTAAGATCTCTTAATCTTCCATTTCTAAAGAATTTGAACCTTGATATTCTAACCTTCTGAATAACTAAAATCATTGAGTTCTAGTTCTGAACGCCCGTTCCTACCCTTTTCTTTGCTGCTTTGTTTCATTAATTCCTCTACTGCAGTGAGCTGATCAGAACAGCTCACGTATTCCAAATGTGGCCTCATGGCTGACTTTTACAGTGCCAAAATAATATTTTATTAAATTTAGTCCAAATGTAACAATTCTACTCTATTTGTGAGTCAGATATTATTACCTAGATTCTCGATAGAAGATGCTTGATCTATCTCATAAGGCAGTGTGTGCAAAACCCTTCAATTTCTAAGCAGTCTGATTTTGTGTGGGGTGTACTCCATGATTTCTTCAGTTTTGAAGTTCTCTTGCAGTTTCAAGATGAGATTCATATATTTCCAGTAGTCTACCCTCTTCTGAAAATCAGAATATTGTGCTTTCTACTTTGAAGATACTTTATGCCTTTTTTTTTGAATGCAGAATTTGCAAATGCCTGCCAACTCCTTCACAGTGTGAGAGTGCACAATAGATTTCTGAATAATTAGCTATGCAGGCTAAAACACTTCTCCAAAACCCAATAAACTAAATAAACACCATTTGAATCTATGCACAAACAAAACTGATCATGGATTAGAGTGATCAGTAGGCACAACATATCCATCAGATTAGGTATTAGACTGTTCAAGCCGATGCTTGCTTTTGACTGTTTTAAAATAGGTTCTGTACCCATCTCTTCAAACAGCACTGTAATACTAAGGTATCCAACTTTGCCCTTCCTTAGTAATCCAATTGTTATCATGTATCAAAACCCATCTTCAGAAATATCAAAACAACCATCTTCATAGCACGACTTAGCTCCATGCAGTGGGCGTGTAAGGTGCATGTTCTCAGAAGAAAGCAGGAGTATACAAACAAATTTCAAGAGGTGTTTTGGATATATAAATATTTTTTGTCTTCTTCTTCAATCCTTTTTTTTTTTTTTTTAACAGAGAAACAAAAATAAACACAGAAAATACAATATAAATATACACAGTTTTGTTCCTACTAAAGAGTACTTCCACATTAGTTCCATACTGTCATATCCCTTACCAAACTTCCCACCAGTCTGCAAAGTCAAACAGAATGACTGTGAATTTTATATTAACCCAGCATCCTCCAGGACTACATTTTATCAGATCACAGCCCAATCTAATCAGAAAGTTGCATTCTTTACTAAGGATGAGATCCAATCTTGTTTTATACTTTTTCATCCTGGACTTATATAAGGATTAGATGGTCCAAACTGAATGGATATATGAGGAAATGTTCCAGGCATGTTACTGCTGCTTCTCTTCACTGTCACTAGAGACAAAAGGAGAAGCTACTAGTTTTCATTCTCTCTTTCTTTGGGATGAACACCCTCTGCTCTACAACGCATTTACACAATTGATAAACAACATGAGAGGATGGGGAAATGACATTTTGCATGATCTTTACATGTCCTTTTTATTGCCCTTGTTGTGTACCCTCCGGATATTTAAAGGATTCACTTTTAGTTTGCAGACCATGCTGTGAGTGACTGCCAGTAATAATCAGCCTACATGGCATGGTAGAGGTGAAATGATCCTACAAACTATATCAGCAACACACATTCATAGGTCACAGGCAAAAAAGGGCAAATTCCATTCTACATCATTTAATGTGCTGCACAGTTACTTTTCAATTCCATTCTACTGGGTTTGTAGAGGATCTGCTTAAGGAACTTCTTAGGGATGGTCTAAAGGACTGTCACCTGATTCAACAGTTTAAGCTGCCATTTCCCTGCAAAGCATGTCCCTGCATTACCAGGCAGAGAATAAGATGAACTTGTATGTTTGCCTTTAGTCCCAGATAAGTCTGCTAGCCCAGAGTGAAGGCAATACTAAATTTAGATGAGAATTTTCATAAGTGAATAAGACTCAGCTAAAAGCCCAGCTGAGCTCTGCAGCAAATAAGGGTTTGACAGAAGAGTACGTTTATGCACTTCAGCATAGAACATAAGGGCACGAGTGTTACATCAAGAAATTGGCATGGATTTCAGCAGGAAATGTACTTTGAGGTATTCTGAAGCCTGAACACCTTACTGTCTATATTTCACAACTAATTTTATATACATAAAGTAATTTGGGGGAAAATGCTCAATTCAGTAGCTTTCTAAAACAAAATAGTTTTCCATTGGTATCGATGGGCTTGAATCAGGCCCTTCNTTACAAGAAAATCCATATCATTTATATAAAATTCTTCTATACATGGAACAAATAGTTCTTCATTGATCAGATTGCATATCTAGGTAATATGTTTACTATCGTTATTCTAAGTAGATCATATTCATCTTCAGTTTACATGAAGATTTTTTCCTTGTATTTTTTTTTAATTTAAAATGGCTGACTATCTTCATACTCACTAAGAGTAGAGAAAAATAATAATTTTGATATTTATGTTCCTTTGGAATGTTAAAGATTCATGGTTTTATTATCATTTTAAATTGGAATAAAATTACAAACCATTGCAACTTTGTGATTTTAAGTAAATCAGATTTAAAAAATAAGAAGGCAACAACCTTGTTTATTTTCAATTTTTTTTTTTTTTTTTAAAGTTTTGAGTTAGGTTAATATTATGTCTTAGTGGTGGCTTACAAAAGGTAGTTCAGCTATGTTTTTCATGCACAAAGCAAAACGTCCTCTTTTTGAAGACGTAAATTCTGTATTTCTTATATACTTGAGAAGACAACCTTCACTACACAGCATCACTAATTCAGTAACCTATTTTTCATTTCTTTGCAAGAGATTATACAAAATTGAGAGCTCATTATGGTGTCCAGTGAACATAATAGAGAGTCCCATTGATGGCAATGGTCTTTGGATGAAATTCTAACAGTTTTCTCACCAGTGACTTGGAGAGGAGATGACATGAATTCTCGGATGTCTTTCTGAAAACTCTTCCACATAGAAAAAACTGCTTGAGATCATTTCATGAATTATAGTGGCTCCAGTAATAAGTACTGGCCTTGCTTCAAAAGACAAAATTTTGGAAAAGATTCTGTCTCTCACAACATGCTTAAATTCAGTTTTTAGTAGCTGGTGCCAACCAATCCATTCCACATAAACTGAATTGCAGTTCTCCAAGGAGAACTTCAGTTAGGTTACATAGAGATTTCCTAGCTGCCAGCATAGTCCATGTCAAATTTACAGTGGGGAGAAAAATAGTCAGTATACAAACCTAGATGGCCTAGAAAATTCTCCTGTCTGAATTTAATACTCAAATTGTTTGCAGATAGAGGAATGTTTTGTTATGATTAATTAGCTCATGTTGGTGTTACAGTTAAAACCCAAATAGCTGTGTTCTTCAGGTGCCAAGTGTTCCACTTCTGCAAATATTTATACAGAGTGGTCCTAAATTTGCTAAGAAAAGGCAATTTTTCGTACAGTATTTATTTGTGCATTCCACCAAGACAACAAAATCAACTATTTCAAAGACATTTTTAGGCTTCGTTCCTTGTTGGAACCAGTCTTTACATGGAAGAACAGCAGTATAAGAAGCTCAGAGAGAGCTTGCGCTTTCTCCACTCAACATATCTACCTTTAAGTTTCAAGATGTGCAAGGACTGATCCTTTTTCACTCCTCTGGAAAGCAGACTCTCCTAAAATAAAATACAAAGCACCACACCTGTATCTGAGCTATATTTTCCCCTGGGCCTGACAGCTCATAATTGCTTTTTTTTGTGTGTCAGCCTCCCAGTGTTTGATGTACAATGACTCTTGAAGAAGTCTGTAAATCAGTATAATACCTCCATGCCAGCATGATAGAACTAATCACAACTGCACAGGTGCTCTATGATTACTAACAACATTATTGCCAATTCTTAACACAGACAAAATATAATCTTTAAATTGATTTTAAAAGTGTTAACCAAATATAAGCTCCAATCCAGCAGACAGTTTTGTGCAGATAAGTCCTGCTTCCTGCAAAACTTGGAAGGGAAGTTAGAACTTGTAAGTTTAGGTAAAGTGGCAAAACTGGATGCAAAGTACGTATCTTTGATAATATTTTGGAACACCATTGTCCTCGTTTCAGCTGGGATGGTGTTAATTTTCTTCCTGGTAGCTGTTATGGTGCTTTGTTTTGGATTAGGGAGAGAAACAATGTTGATAACATGCCGATGTCTTGGTTGTTACTGAGCAGTGCTGTACAAAGCCAAAGATATTTCAGTTTCTCAGCTTCTCGTACTGTCCGGCCAGCAAGGGGCTGGGGGGTGCACAAGGAGCTGGGAGGAGATAGCAACAGAACAGCAGACCTCAACTGGCCAAAGCGATGTGCCGTACATCGTGCTAAACAATAACACTGGGGGAGCTGGCTGGGAGGGCAGCCACTGCCTGGGGATTGGCTGGGCATCGGGCAGCAGTGGTAAGCAATTGCGCTGCGCATTACTTGTTTGGTATATTCTTTCATCATTACTATTATTTCCCCTAATCTTTCTGTCCTATTAGTCTATCTTTATCTCAGCCCATGTGTTTTGCTTTTTTTCTCTTGATTCTTTCCCCCATCCCATTAGTGCGGTGCTGAGCTGCCTGCTGGGTTAAACCACAACGGCCACCTTCTTACTGCTATAAACACAGGCTAAAGTATCATAAACTAGTTCTTTAAATGACATAAGTTTTGGTAACTTTCGTAGTTATTGGTGATCAGCATATATCAGCCTGTTACTTCTATACATGTAAACTAAATATCTTAAACTGGTTTGGTAGTGGATACAAATCACTGCTGCATTTGGAACTATGCTGAGCGAAACAAAGACATGCATATGGCCAAGCTTTTATACCGTTGGCATTCAAGACCGGCCAGCTGTGAATGGCCTTCACTAAAGAAGCCAGGGGTTATCAGCTCAGACCCACTGCCATGTGAATCCTGCAAATAAGTAAATACAGTACTGTGGCTGCTAGTAACAGGTCTTGTTTTGGCTTGCCTGGAACTCTAATTTGTTGATCTGCAGCCACCTAATGACCAAATAGCTATTGCCTAGATTGTTTTAGTTTTGCTTATCTTCGTAAAATTGTGTGGTGTAATATCTAATGTTAATAATTCTGATATAGATGCAAGTAGATAGAGACACAGCGCACAATGGACTATGACCACAGGACAATGATGCAGCATAAAGGAGTATGGGCATGAGGCTGAGAGTGAAGGCCTTGGAGGCAAGAGCAGAGAGTGACACTAGGGGAGGCCCCATGGGTATCAGAAACCCACCATAGCCTGGCTGCTGACAGTAATGCACACTTAGGAACTGGGAACATGCACCTCCCAGCAGAGCAAGATGAGCTCTCACATCCTGAACAACTTCCCAGCGAGGAGCTGTGACTGCTCAGCTCTCATCTTAACACCGTATCCCACCCCAATAGTGAAACCACTGGCATATGGGGAACATGGTCATCATGACACAAGAGAAAAGAGAAAACCAGAAGGGGTGCTTTTGTATGGGCACATTTAGCTTTAATATTGTTAATGAGATTTCTCTTGTATTAACCAGATGATTTGGACTGTGAATGTTAGTATCCACCAAATATGGATACTCCAAGAGAGGGCGACGGATGTCGTCTACCTGGACTTGTGCAAGGCCTTTGACACGGTCCCACACCATACCCTTATCTCTAAACTGGAGAGATGTGGATTTGATGGGTGGACTGTTAGTTGGATAAAGAACTGGCCGGATAGTCACAGCCAAAGGGTTGTAGTCAATGGCTCTACGTCCAGGTGGAGACCAGTTACGAGCGGTGTCCCCCAGGGGTCCATCTTGGGACTGGTGCCCTTCAATATCTTTATTGATGACTTAGACTGTGGGATCAAGTGCACCCTCAGCAAGTTTGCTGATGACACCGAGCTGAGTGGTAGAGTTGATACCCCAGAAGGAAGGGATGCCATCCAGAGGGACCTGGACAGGCTGGAAAAGTGGGCCCACGAGAAAGTGATGAAGTTCAACAAGGCCAAGTACAAGGTGTTGCACTTGGGTCGGGGCAGTCCCAGATGTGTGTACACACTGGGAGAAGAACTCATTGAGAGCAGCCCTG
>VXAV01006882.1:96017-106055 GCA_013399715.1 Alectura lathami | reverse complement strand
GCATCCTGGGCTGCATCAAGAGAGGGGTGGCCAGCAGAGAGAGGGAGGTGATCGTCCCCCTCTACTCTGCCCTTGGAAGGCCTCACCTGGAGTACTGTGTCCACGCCTGGGGCCTCCAGTACAGAACAGATGTGGAGCTGTTAGAGCGGGTCCAGAGGAGGGCTACCAAAATGATCAGAGGTCTGGAGCACCTCTCCTATGAGGAAAGGTTGAGGGAGTTGGGATTGTTTATCTTGGAGAAGAGAAGGCTCCGGGGAGACCTCATTGTGGCCTTCCAATACTTAAAAGGAGCTTACAGGCAGGAGGGGGACCGATTTTTTGCATGGGTGGATAATGTTAGGACAAGGGGGAATGGGCTAAAACTGCAAGAGGGGAGGTTTAGGTTGGACATCAGGAAGAAATTCTTCCCTGAGAGAGTGGTGAGGCACTGGAACAGGCTGCCCGGAGAAGTTGTGGCTGCCCCATCCCTGGCTGTGTTCAAGGCCAGGCTGGATGGGTTCCTGGGCAGTTTGATCTAGTGAGCTAGTGGTTGGCAGCCCTGTCCACAGCCGGGGGGCTGGAACTAGATGATCTCTGAGGTCCCTTCCAACCCAAGCCAGTCTATGATTCGATGATTCTATGATTCTATGAAATGTTATGATGCAACCAAAGTAATAATGAACACTGGTAGGTGAATTGCTGGCTTCACTACCAGATGCCTCCCTTTTGAGAGTGACAAGGCAGAGTCATCTGGGTTGGGAAATGGCCTTGGTGAGTGCATGGTGAGCTGCAAACAATCGCTTACAGCCTATAGAAAATGAGCATCTGTATTGAACTGCACAGCTTAATCATGCTGCTTCATCCCTGCACCAACTGCCTTTTCTCTAGCAGAAGGAATGGTACCCTGTTACAGGTAGTTCCTCAGTCAAGGGGGCCCACAGGTGTCAGTGTGGTCACATTCAAACACAGAATCCACTCATCACAGTGTACTATAAGGAACTATTCCTCACCATCTGCAAAGGTGACCTTAATCAGAATATTCAAACTTCCAGTTTTTCTATATTTTCACAGAACTATATGATGCTGATGAAACTGTATTTGTCAATGTAAGGATCTTTTAGGCAAACAACCATGAGCTGCCCTAACATTATGCTGGGGAAAAAAAAAATAATAATTAAAAAAAAGGAAATTAAAAAAAAAAAAAAAAAAGAGAAAAAATAACTACAAAGACCAAATAAAGGCTCTTTTACTTGTGCCACGTAGATTATTTCAGAAACTGAGGAAAAGATTTTTGGTTTTCTTACTGGCAGGTGCCAAATGCCTGCCATCATAAGGTGGCAGGACAGCCCCTGCCTTTTGGCACTTCATGGACACAGTAGGCACTGTGCTTCCACCTGCACCCTTAAACATCACTCCAAGGTTGGCAGGAGCAGTTCTTCTAAAGCACTGGCAAAGGATGGATCAAAATATCCTGCAGGTGGGCTGCCACCAGCTGGGCTGTTTTGACTTCCGCATAAGTAGTCTGCAGTTAGTGCTCTGCAGGCAGTGCATGTATCTCAGCTAAACTTAAATTAGAGAGGATCTGTTGCCAGTGTAGCTGCAGCAACAGAGGCTTCAGCAAAGACTGCAACACCAGGAGCTTTGTGCTGCCATGCCCAGGGTGTCAGCAGTTTGAAGGGGGCTCGAACATGGCTTCCCTTTAGCCAATACAGCATCTCCTGCAGCTGTAGTCACTTCAGAGACAAGAAGAAAGTGGTACCTAGGATACACGTATGGTGCATAAAGGTTTTGCCTAAGGATATGAATCTCCAGTGAACCTGCAATGCAGTACAGGATTATTCAACAGTTCAGTGCAGGTCAGTTGTAAGACATTGGTGGAGTGGGGTGAAGTTCCTGGCCTACTGATCTGACAACATTAGGACCGTCTGTACCTGCAGAACTGAGGCTGTGACCTCAGTTCAACTACCATAACTTATTTGCATACTTAGATAAATAAAAGTTTAGTTATTAAAATGCTAAACGCATTAGAAAGTATTTAGCTACTGTATATGCATAACTGTAAGCATTATTCTTTGATACATGTTTAACTACAGTAACCTAATTTCATCTTGACAATTATAAAAAATCTGGTGAGGGCCATGGAAGCATGGCTTTACCTGCTTCAGCTATATAAACTGGTTTTGCTTTTCTCTTTGATAAGAGTTATTGTAGATATTTACTTCCTAGGAAAAAAAAAAAAAATCTAATAATCTCAATCAGCATCTGGTTATTAAGTTAAAGAAGTTTCTTTTTCATAAACAGGAAAGATGGGTACTATTTCGTAGTTTGGATTGTCTTTTGAGAGAAATGGCCCAAGTCTCAACCCACCTGAAATGCTCCCTTGGAACATGAAATGTGGATACTCCTTCTCATCCTTTTACCCTAGTACAATACTCCAGTGGAGTTACTCCAAATCTACATGACAGCACAATCAGGTTATCAGATGTACCAGAGGCATATTATTTATTTTTAGTAAATAATCTGGATCTTAACAATTAATTAAGAAACATCAAAATAAAATGTTTGCCTACTAATTACACAGTATTATTCACCATTTTTTTTTTTTTTTTAAATTAAAAAGCATCACTGGACTTTCTGGAAAAATGCAATTGTATATTTTCAGCGATCTTTACCCTCCTATTTCATGTCGGTGAAGAATAAAGTGGAAAAAAAAAAAAAAAACAACAACCAAATATTAGTTTTGTATTTTAAATATATTTACTTCATGCATCTATCCACACATTTTTTTTCTGTCAGCAGTGAGGTTTACCTGCATGAAATGTAATTTAAAATAACTATCAGAATCACATATGTGGGGGCTGCAGACCTCTGACTTTATGCTTAAAAGACAAAAAATTCACACAAGGAGCTGTCATGCCCTTAACCAGTTGTAAAACTTAATACCATATTCTCAAGCTGTTCATAGAACTGTTCATAGAATGACTTGGATTGGAAGGGACCTCAGAGATCATCTAGTTCCAACCCTCCTCCCAAGGACAGGGCTGCCAGCCACTACCTCACTAGATCAAACTGCCCAGGAACCCATCCAGCCTGGCCTTGAACACAGCCAGGGATGGGGCAGCCACAGCTTCTCTGGGCAGCCTGTGCCAGCGCCTCACCATTCTCTCAGTGAAAAATTTTCACAGAGTTTCACATTAATGAAAAAACAATGAAGAAAAAGGAATATTGTTGGATCCAGAAATAACCAGGGTGAGGTTTACAGATAGACATCCTGTTCATTAAGTGAATGCAATTATCCTGAGACTTAGCCCACTCTTTATGAACACAGCATATGGCTGAACTATGAGCAGCCCTTTCAAATAGCCTCCACAAACAGACAAGGGTGACGTGTTCCATCCCACATTTTATGACAGTTGAATAAAAATTTGTGTCTTGAAGGAAATTCAAAATTTGCTGTTCTCTACTAAAGGTGAAAAGTCTATTTTTCTTCATAGGTCTGTGGTTGTGTTTACACTCTGAACTGTGCTTTGCATTCATAGTTACACTACAAACAATGAGAAATGCTTTTGACTTTTCTAATTAAGAAGTATGACAGTTGAAATGGATTTTTTTTTTAATAGAGAAGATCTAGTTTTAATAAATACATCAGTTTCGAAATAAATCTGAAAATACAGGCAGTGCTGCTTTTTGGATCAAAACAATTTAAACAACAACAAAAAAATGTACTAAAGGTAATTGCAGCTAATAAAATGTTAAAAATGAAAAAGAAAAGGTAGAAATGATTCTCTACCTACACTTAATAATTTGCTATTATCACTGACCATTATTTCCATTATTTCCATTACCCAATCAGAAGATCAGAATGGCTAGTACTTTACAGCATTCAGGATTCATTCCGAAGTGACCTTTATACGTAATTTGTACTCTTCCAATTTAACAATAGTCTGGATAAATTGATACTAGCTCTAGATATTATTGCTCAGGCTCTAGATCAGGTGTAAGTGCTTTACTTTCGGAAATACTGACTGGAAGCCAGGTATTCCTCTGGATAACAGTTTGACATGCCTCTGACCTGAACATTAAGTTAACCCTGTTGCATGGGAATGTTTGGCAACTGATTTATGTAGAACATTTCACAGACTTTGCTGCACTCTTTCTATTTTGTGCTGATCCAGTAGTCAGCGCGTTTTACTGATTCCTGCCACATCAGGCACATTGGTTAAAGTTGTATTTTGATTTTTCCATTAGCTGCTAATAGAACTAAAAGCATTCCTCATTATTTTCTTTACCATCCAATTGAGACAGTTATTTAGTTTCACTGCATTTGTAATGATGTTTGATGTTGCTTTGGTAGAGCCTGTATTAAGTTTATTTTGGTCACAAAGCTTCCTACAGTTGTTGCTTTGGCACCTGTGTTTACAGTTCAAATTTCAGGAATTAGCTAAAAGTTTGCAATGTTACTTACAAGTTTATTAAGATAAAATCAATAATATTTTAGACCCTAATGCACAAGAGGAATATAAAGTGAATTAAAAATAACAGTATACATTTGTTTGTTTGCACAGTTTTCATAGAATCATCGAACAGTTAAGGTTGGAAAAGACCTCTAAGATCATCTAGTCCAACCGCCAACCCATCATCACCATGCCCACTAAACCATGTCCCTAAGTGCCACACCTACACGTTTCTTGAACACTTCCAGGGAAGGAGACTCCACCACTTCCCTGGGCAGCTTAATCCAATGCCTGACCACTCTCTCAGAGAAGTTTTTCCTAACATCCAACCTGAACCTCCCCTGGCAAAACTTGAGGCCATTACCTCTCATCCTATCACTGTTACCTGGGAGAAGAGGCCAACCCCCACCTTGCTGCAACCTCACTACAGCCTCCTTTCAGGGAGTTGTAGAGAGCAATAAAGTCTCCCCGGAGATTCCTGGGCAGGCTATGTTTTAAGACAGACTTGATTTGATCTTATACTTGGCTGTGCTAAGTGGATCAAAGAAGCTAAGTACGATTTTAACCTGCACATATCCCTCAAATACTAAAACTCACTTACGTGCAACCAGGAAGTGAATAATATCCTTTAACCTTCCCAATAAACTGTCCAATTAGTCAGACACAGAGGGTTATTCAGGAGCAAACAGAGCTAGACTTTGTGGAAATCTTTTGTGAAGTAAACAGAGCTAGATCTTTTGTAGTATTCATTCAGTTGGTGTTAGCAGACCCACTGTAGTAACCCATAATGCATCAGGTCAGTATAGAGAGACTAGCTTTATGAAGCTAACCAGGACAGTTTATTCCAAGTATCATAATCAGTGGAAAACTTTTGCAGTTGAAACCATATTATTCTAGAAGGTGAAGTTTTCACTATTTCTTTATTTTCTGTTTTTCATTACATACCTTATAATGCCACAAGATAGATCACCTTCTTTTAAGTAACCAGAAGTTAGAAATAATGATTAAAAAAAAAAAAAAAAAAAGATTCTACTTCTAAAAGACAGAGAAACAATACAACAAAAAATGCATTTCTCTTCACTCTCAGCTCTTTTTTTTTTTTCTGACCAGTTCAGACCACAGACTATCACATATACATATCATATGATTTGTTTTAAGTGTTGAGAGTATGTCTGTGGTCAAAACCATGTTGGGCTTCTTTACTAGGAAAGGCTTCACAAAACCAGGCTGGAATCAAACTAGGAGTTATGCCACTAGGGTATACACTGGATGTTTTTCATAATTCTAAGTCAGACCCTGCTCAACTTATTGCTGCATGAAGAGTCCAGTTATGTATATAAAAAGATTTTCTTCATGAAGTATTTAAACTTCAGTGTGACTACTCATGGCAACAAGGAGGAACTGATCACATTCCATGTACCTAAACACAGGTATTTGCAGCATAAGTAATATCTTCTTTGTGTAATATCATATTAAACTTATTAATATGCTTATCAAATATAATTTGAATTTTTAAAACCTGATATATTTGAACAATTTAACTATGCATGCATCTAAAAATAAAAGAATAGTTAGAACTTTAAATCTCCCAGTGAATTTCCTTAGGATTTTGGTTCAACAGCATAAAACTTTTAGGTTATCTACTTAGAACTTTTCTTTAAAATCAAATTCAGATGCTTAGAAACGGTATATTAGTCAAATGGAAAACTAAATGGTAAAAATTGTTTTCAGACTATAATATCATGAGCTTCTTGTAATTTAATTTAATGATAAAGCATTTTCCAATCACCAGTATTGTCTAAAGTTATTTTCTTTTACATTAGAGAAAAGTTTGTACTTGCACAGATAATTTATGGAATCATCAAAGTTAACCTTTCTTCAGTAACAAAGGCATACTTTAAAAAAAACAAACTGTTGTATGATTTGCTAAAAGCTGTGTGCATGATAGTTTTGTGACAAAGCTGAAGCCTTGAAACTGCTTTGAAGTAGAAGAAACTTGGCAGTTCTTCAAAGCTGAGAGATGGCACAGCATAAAGGACTTTTCCCCCTTTCCCCCCACACTGAAAATAAAAAGACTAAGGCAGAAGGATGTGCTTAAACAGAGAAAATATTTAAATTGTTTTGCCAAGCTAAAGAAAAAAAGTATGAGTTTCCTTGGTTTAAACACAGTGAGTTAGAACATGTCTGAAATGACTTTTGAAAGACGGGATGGTTGACTGAACAGTCCAAGTTTAAAGCTAAGAATTATATGAATCATTTTGAAATAGAGGTAATTGTGTATTGATGTTCAGAAGAGAGATTCTTTTTCAGAAGAAATTGCTTCTTTTTCAGAAAATCTGAATAATATGATTTTGCTCAGTGGACATTTTTTAAAGAAATTAATACTTCCTCCACTGGTTGTTTTTGTTAAGGGACATTCAAATTTGCCTTTAACGACAGAAAAAGAAGCAATTAAAAAAGGAAAAAAAAAATTCCAGATGTGCTGCCAGAAATGCAAACAGCTCCAAGGAGGCCCACACATAATATAAAGCAATTAAATGCTAATAATAAAAAAAAAACCACCCTTTTGAAATAGGTTAAATGACCACCTGTCAAAGAGTGTATGTACAGCTGTTAAAACTTTGGGGAAGGGAAGTGGACAAGATGACCCTCTCTAAGGTTTACAATTTGATTCTTTTCAGGTTATAATAGACATAAATATATATCTTTCACGCACATCTAGGTTAGCTTCAGTTGGTTTAATTATATTCAAAAGAGCACAGCATTAAAACATATTGCAGTAATCTACTCTGAATTTCAGACTTCCAAGGCATGGGGTATTTCTCCATCCAAGGCCAAGGCAAAGGTAACAGAAAATAAATGGACAATGTACTCTTGTGCACAAAGTAATCCTAAGATCCAAATCCCATAGGAAGCTGGAGGGCTGTGATTTGCTTAAGACACCATCTAGGGAAAAATACGATTCATTCATCAAGGCAGGAAATCGCACCATCAAAGACTTCAGGGTAGGGAGGCAGAAGTCTAACCTTAAACTTGTGTTCATTCAGCCCCAAACTCCATCTCTGTGAAACAACACAATATTCTGAAGCAATGGAAAATGATAGCCCAGTGAAGGGCCACTCTGCCCAAAGCAGAGTGAGAATGTGACTTATTAGTATTTCAGGTTTACTTGCCATGATTTATGAGGTTTGCAGCACCATTATGACTTGCCTAATAGTACGACAATAAAACATCACTCACATAAACGATGCAGAAGGCTGTGTCCTCATAGCACTGTTCCTTATGATTTCGCTGGAGCTCCTGCTCATAATAATCCAAAGCCCAAAGGTCAAGGCATCATCCAAATACCTGTGACCAAAGTAAAACACATATTTGCAGTGGTAATGTTTTTAAAAGCAGCCTATTCTTTAGAACTCATCTGTATTACAGAAAGCCCTATTGCCTGCTCACATCTTCAGAGATGAAGTTCTTAGCTCCAAGTCTGTGATATTCCAAATCAAACAACCTCATATCCCAATTTTACTAAGTAAATTATATAAACAAATAATATTCATGACAATTAAAAAAAAAAAAAAAAAAAGGGGAAAAAAAATATTAAGTGATATAAAATAATCTTTCAGCAGTAGAAGAGAGAAGTGGAGATCTCCTGAAAACAACAGAAGTTCCAGATAGTGCTATTTTAACCAAATCTTAAGTTTGAGCATGTATAATCATAGAAAGCCAATAATCCTTTGTTATAACATAATGAAATATATTCCAAACTACTTTCTCTCTGTTCCTTCTGAAAGAAGCTGTATTACTATCATCCATTCCTAATTATCCAGGACATTGTACTGTGCTGACATTTCTCTACTCCAGTAGCTAGCACATTTCCCAGTATAATATTCCTAGCATCATAACAAAGGAGAATGACTTATCATATGTAAAACATTGCACTAGGATGCTGCACACTTCTCTGCTTTAGTAAACCAACCACAGCCCACACAACTAACACCCAGAAATCTTCAATTCTTCTCTACAATTTATGTAATCTTTTCAACCCTCTTGATTTCACACACTAGCTGCTTTTCTTCCATTTTACTTTTCAGTAATCATAAAAGATTAGTGAATCTTACAATAGAGCTCTGCTTACAGATGCTGATAAAATTCATCAATGTTGGAAAACTGAGTAAATGCAAATGTTTAAATGTTAAAATGTTTTACGTACTGAACAAAAAGATATTAAGCAAAGGTCTCACAAGATCATTTGTTGTGTCTGCTGATCATCAGATTATCAATTTTTTTTTAATTCACTAAGTCAGTATGTATACATATAATTTGATATTAGAAGGTAGATAGAACAATGGGTCATTACATGAGATTGGTAAAGAAATGAATCCATCTCTCTCCTGTTATGGAAACCTAGAATACATAAAATGGCTTGAAGGAACTGTGCCCATACCCATACTTCTGGAGACAAGATAACTGTAAAATATCTGCATGTCTTCAGTAAATAATGCAAACCATGAGTGAATCCTTGTCTGACAACAGCACATTTCCTTTACAAGTGGAAAAATAATTGGAAACCAGGGCAAACTGAGAATTTTTTTCTAGCTTTTTGTAGGAAAAGAAGAAAAGAAGCAATCTTTCAGTGATAGAGAGACATTAATTCTTATTCTCCATGTAGGGATTTTGCACAATTTCTATGTTTTTTCTTCCTCCCTCCACCTCCATTGAAACAGCTACCTTAAAGAACAGACTAACAAAAAGGACCAGGTGGCAGCTTTTTCTTACAGGTTTGGAATTATCTCTGTCTGTACTAATTAGGAGGAAGCTTGAATGTTTTATTATGGCATGAAGCTTGCTCTCAGAATTAACACGATTAGAAGCATCATGTTGATTTTTTTTTTATCAGACTCTAATTTCTACAGTTACAGATTAATGTATTTAGTCTGTCAAAATTTCAGCAGAGAATCAAATTTTGTAAATCTAAGATAACTTGTAAAACACATTTCCTGGCAGTATGACGATGTTGCAGAAAGAAAATACTATGCATGTCCATATGCTGGTTTTGGCTAGGATGGAATTAATTTTCTTCATATCATTTTGCATGGTGCTTCGTCTGTTTGTGACCAAAATAATGCTAATGACAGAACAACGTTCGATTTGTGGTTGCACTGAGTCAAGGTCACCTCTTTTTCTCACTGTGGTCTCTTGCAGTGAATAGACTAGGGATGTGCAAGAGGTTGGGAGGGGACACAGCCAAGCTGTGATGTGAACCAAAGGAACATTCTATAATATATGATCACATGATGTCCCACACAGCTACTTAAGAGATTATATGCCAAACTCACCTATTAATTAAAACTGTAATTTTAAATGATGTTTCAATCAAAAGTGAAGGATGTTCTCTTATGAGATAAGAGATCACATTTTTCTTTTACAGACAAAAATATAAAGAGATTGCTGCAGTGTGCTAGGAGGCATTTTCTCCATTGTCAGCTAGTGAGGTAAAAATTTCAGCAAAACTTGTCATATACTCTTTCCTTCCAATTAACTCATATTTTCACAATATCAAGATCTTGCTTTAAATTCACTTATTTTCTCATCTACATCATTCTTTTTT
>VXAV01006882.1:79327-95987 GCA_013399715.1 Alectura lathami | reverse complement strand
TTTTTTTTTTTCTTTCGGTACAGAGTTACTCTTTGGATATATATTTTTCTTTTCTTGTGGGAGAATGAGGTAATCAGCTACAACTCTTTCTTGGGAAACCTGTGAATAATTTCTAGTGAGTGTGTTAGTTATAATTTCTAGTAGAGTGGTACAATCCTTTTAGCTGACTGCCAACATCATCTTCACAATTTTACTGCAACACATGCGGCCATCAATCACTCCTTTTGTGAAAATAATTCTTTGTAGTTATGTATGTGGAGTGACAGTGACTTAACCATTACAACTCTACCCCATGAGCAGTTAAACAGGGATACTACTGTGGCTGTACCTCCTGGTGTCACTCAAACAAAGCCTTCAACATCACATGAATCTCATTTACAAAGAGCCATTTTACTAGTGAAGGACAAAGGACATGTCAGTGAGTCACTGTGTCCCTTCATAAGCTATCAACTTTTTCTGTTCTCCACTGCAAATGGAACTTCTACACACAGAATCACCAAATTATTTGGGTTGGAAGGGACCTTAAAGATCAACAAGTTCAAATCCCCTGCCATATACCAGGTTGCTCAGAGCCCCATCCAACCTGGCATTGAACACTTCCAGAAATGGGGCATCCACAATGTCTCTGTACAACCTGTTCCAGTGCCTCATCAGAGTAAAGATTTTCTTTCTAATGTCTAACCTAAACCTACTTACTCTTAGTTTAAAGCCATTATCCCTTGCCTTATCACTACATTCTCTGATAAAGAATCTCCCCTCATTTTTCTTGTAGGCCTCCTTTAGGCACTGGAAGATCTTCCCAGAGGCTTCTATTCTACTGGACAAAAAAAAATAATTTTTTTGTAAACAGATGATTCATCATCAGAAATGAACTGAAAAATCTGCTTCCCCACCCCTCAAACAAACAAGTGATTTTCATGCCCATTAACATTTTTTCCCCCAAGTCATAAAAGTGAAGTGTGGCTTAAATAAATGCTAAATCTGATTCCATGTTCCCTGGCAGCCAAATAAGATTTCTTTGCATTATTATGAATGCAGTAGTAATAACATGTAAAACATACAAATAGCACTTTAAATGGGCAAGGACTAAAATACTGATTTTCATTTTCCAGAACTTTTCATTACCTTTTAGTTCCCTTCAGAAGATATCAGTATTATTCTGTTTGTATCTATTACAATATTACCAACAAAACAAATTAGAAAACGTGAAATATGGTATTAACCATTTTATGTTTGAACAAATGCAAAAGATGACAACGTAGAAAAAAAGAAAAGAAAAATTAGGGTTCAGGTATTTCCTCATAAAGATCCAAATTCTCTGTGGATCTAAACTACTTCAGAAGACTGTAACCATAAAATTTATGTAAATTTATGCTCTAAAATCCAAATCAGAAAGATTATATGAGTTGTAGACTCCAGGTGTTCACATATTATTCCCTGAATCAGGTGCACTGTTTTACAGGTGAAACTACAAGAATAGCTGATACAAATATCTACACAAAATTTGAATGAAAATATTAAAGGAAGATATTGTTTGTCTGAGATTGTATGACTACATAGTATTTTCTGTTACTGTACATTATGTACAATGTATTTCAACATTTCAGTGCAAGTAGAACTCAGTTAAAATAATTTTCTTCTTTTTTATTTTCCTTGTTACAAGTCTATTGTTGTTGGTGAAACTTGGACAACTCAATACAAATAATACTAAAATAAGCATGACACATCAATATTTAGTACTCTTTCTGTTCCACTTTAAATAATGGTTGTTTCAGGTGAAGACCTAAATATAAGAAGTCATTGCTTTGCTTGTCTCCAAAGCTATCTCATGCTTAGAGTAGCTAAATGAACTAATCACTTTTCGCTCCCATCAAATTCATGTCCCTTCAAAATCTGCAAAAAAGAACATCCAGAACATCCTAGAGCAATCCTTCCTGATATAAATATAGAGCAACAGTTTCTGATGCCTCTGACATCTTCTGAAATACCACCAATAAAATTTTACTGATTGCTACAGATATTAGAATCTAATGGGACTGAACATAAATACACTCCATACTTTCTTCTTCTAGACACAAATTATTATTCTCAATACAAATTATTATTTTTAATATAGAAATCATCTGCTGAAGCTTACCTCCTTCTAAATTTGCTACTGCTTTCAGGGTGTGCAGAAAAATATACCACTGTTGAGGGTCCTCATTAACTGAAAATGCTCCAGTTCGTACTGAAGTTCTAGCACTCCAGTTCAGTGCACTCTACAGCTAAGGCCTAGCCTGCTAAAGCTGAGACTCACCAAACAATAAAATGTTCTTAATCACAAGGTTTTAACTTCTGCTTATGGGAGGTTACAAGAAACAAGAAAGCATAAGAATTGCTGTGTAGGACATGGCTTTCTCTTCAGCCCTGTGGTGTAAGAACAAACATCTATGCAGTCAATAAACAGCAGCTCATCAGGAGATAGAGTCAGGTTGCATTTCAGGGATCCATCCTGCTGGCAGAAGTGAAAATCCATATGAGGACGCCTGGGAACTGGGAAGAGAACAAAATTGCTCTGAGCCACTCCGCTTGCTGATAAATGGCACACTAAGAAAAAGACATTACTTTCCTCCCTCACAAGTAGCTCTAAAGGAAATCTATAATAAGCTGCTTTCAAGATCATGTTTCTTATTATTTAAATTCTTCCTCAACATATAAACCTACCCTGATATGTACAAATCTTAAGAAACAAAAAGAAACTCAAGCTGTATCCTGGGACACAAAGCTTTCACAATCTACCACTGACGATACAGAGATGGAGGACGGTATACCAGCTACTGCAGTGTGGGACACAGGAGGATTAGGACTGGTTTTCTGATCCTCCCCATACTACTACTCCAACAGTTAGGCAACTTACTTTGTCTTTTAGCTAAGGTAATACAGAGACAAAACAGTGCTTCTGTGTTCCAAGTACAGAGTTCACCTCTTTCCTATACTACGCTGGAANACTAGCCTTTAAAAACAGAGTGCTATTACAACAGGTTTATCTTGTGAATTATTTACACTACACACTTTGAACCCCTGCAGCCACAGCTGCAACAGCTAGTTGGAGCCCACTACTCACTGAAGTGAACTGGAATTAGGATACTGATTCTAGGCATCATACGTTCAATGGCAATATGCAAGCAGCCCAAGAAAAACTCTGAAAGAGTTAGTTGAGATCACATCTGGTTCTGTTTTATATATGGCCAGAAGGAGCTGTTTTTGTACTGCTATAAGTCAAGAAATGCCTACAGCACAGTAGCATTGCCAAATGGAAGACAAGAGAACAGTACTGATGAAAAGGAATAATCCATCCTCAGACAAACCTTAGTAATTCCCTCCCTGGCCCATACTAACCTCATGCATTTTATGATCTTTTAACACTATGTCAGTCAAATGCCTAAATATTGTAAACATTGCCAAATGGGAGCTAGAGTAACCTTCCTGTCCCAGTGACAGACCACCATTTGGGCACCGCACATCTTTAAGCAAATAACGTCATATAGTTCTTATTATGGAAATAAAACTTACTTTGATCTAAAAGATTTGAAGACTGCTTGGGTGAAAAGCTTTCAGGACGAGTCATTTAGAAGTGCTTAACATACATAAATTATTGCAACTTTTGGTCTTTATGAATGTCAAACACATGGATATACCCAGTTTCTAGATAGCTACTGTTTGTTATCCAGAAAAGCAACTCATAGCTGCCCATTAAATCAAGTGTAACTGGATTCTAAAACAGAGAACCCAGCAAATTAAAAGCTATTATCATCTGTAAAGGATATTGCAAGGAAATAGTAAGTTCCTTCAAAGAAATCTTATTATTACCACATATGTCCAGTTAGACAAGTTGAGAAACATATGAACAAATCTAAAAATACTGCTTTACTCAGTGTACAGACAGAGAGTTTCAGGGTACAAAATGACTACGAATTTGGGTAAAACTCACAAAATCTAAAACAGTAAAAGAAACTAATCTGGATCCAAATTTATTTTTGTTCATGTGCTTTTATTGATTTATTTCCTTTTAGATATTTTTGCATAAAATCAAGATGTCAGAATTCCAGTAATTCAGTCAAATCCAGGGTTCAAACGCAGATACGAGTGACTTGAAATGATTGTATCTGTGTATTTCTTTACCTTCTGAAATCAAGGCAATAATGTCCAAAACCATAGGGATTTTGAAGTACTGTGTTGTTTCTTTAACCTCTTTTGGGGAAAACAAGTTTAATGGTTAGAAAAATGGTGGGATTTTCATTTTTATCTCTCTTATTAATTTTGTTTATACTTCTCTCCCAGGTTTTAGAACTTTATTTCATCTTGAATGAGGATGACAATATAACATTTCAAATATTTTCACTGAATCGATGTTGCAAAAAAAAAATGTTTCATTACAGACACAGTGGAGCTGGTAAGGTGATAAAATGGAGCTATTGGCTCTTAAAATGTGACACTGAAACATTTATCACAAATTTCTAAAATTAAGTCAACCTTTACAGTACAAAAACCTTCTTATAAAAGACCTACAATTTTGTGACAGAGAGACTATATCCACAAAAATCACACCACTCAGAAAAATCTACTTAAGCATTTTCAAAGCAGCTTCTGTTGAAATGCATCTTTCCTTATTAAACAATGTTCATTTCTAATAACTGTGAGGTAACACGTTTGACATCAGTAATCCATAGCCTTGTGGCTTTGAGCAGGTGGCACTTACAACTTTTCAGAAGCAATTCTTCAGTGAAGAGGAAGCATAGGTGAAAGATGAGTGTATTTCATTTTTAGAAACATGATGTTTCAGACTTATTGGGACAGGTAAAGGTGTTGATAAAGTTAGAATTTAGCAGGCAAAGCTATTTGGTTCAATTTCTCAACAAGTGGTTTAATGCACTTATTCTTACAACTGCAAAGTGAAGACTAAAGCAGCACACAGCTAATTGCACTGCAGAAGAAAAAAAAAAAAACAGAAAAGAAACATAGTTTCACACAATACTTGTAACAGATTTTAATAGAAGAGTTGAATGAACCATTACAGAGTGGGGGAACTATGGCTTGCAGCAGCCATTTTCTTGTGCTGGCCATTAAGGTATGTTAGAGCTGTGAGGACATCTTCACGTACAGCGATGTTCATGACAGCCCAGGAGCTTCTGGCAGACTTACTGTAGGGAGAAAAGGAGAAGGGGTGGGTTTTTTCACACGTTGAACCTTGAAGGAAGTAGGATGTTTCTAGCAGCTGAGGAATTTGGATTGTAAAAATACATCCCTGCAAGATGGATTAGTGGGCAGGTAACGGCAAAAGGCATCTGATAAATTGCAGAGTTATGTGGTGAACTTATTTATTACACGGCTATGCAATTTGTCACAGGGCTGTCTCACTTATCACCTCCCCATATGAAATGCGTATATTAATATTGCACATTGCTATCATTTGCTGACAGCTTATGATCCTGTTTTTGAAATTCATGCATCACTATTCCCTGCTCTCTGCCTATCACAAGAAATCCATTCAGTTATATTTCCATATAAATGCTGAGAAATGACTCCTGATTCAGCTGGTGTCATGTCTTATACTCTTCCCAAATCAAAGTCAAAATGTGGAAAATAAAGCTTACGTAAAACCACTTAGTGGCTGAGGAAATAAAATTAGGGTTAGTTGTTACCAAAATCTTTTGCTCACAGATTTATTGTATCATGATATGCCATTGTTCAATTAGTACAAGCAACCCAGCATCTTCACCCAGCTGAAAGGATCTTGTCAACACCATTTTACTAGAACATCTCTTCAACATAAATAGCTGACTCATGAAAATACTTCTTGCTGTTGCCATGTTCTGAATGATCATGTCAGCTTTTAGCAAAAGCTAACCACTACTTTTCGCTGAATTACCAACAACAGGCTGCAACTGTATGTTCTTAGACTTCATTGTCTGCACTGAATGACAGTGACAGTTACCCCTGAGGCAGCTACAGCTGAGTCCTGCATTCATTAAGGTAAAATGCAAGTCATGTAAAACTTTTGATAGAGTCATTTTAGTTATTAGGAGAGTTCTGTCAGCACCGCTTGAGAAATATGTAGATCTGGATCTCTTTATGTTTCTCAAACACTTTTAAGGTTGCTTGTTTTTTCGAGATGAAGAGCTTAAAGTGGTTATGAGCTCTAACACAAACTCTGTGTTAAAAGCCATCTACGGATGTAGTTCTTGTATCTGCATGATACTTGAAGTTCTTATGGAGAAGGCATAATGCTTCATGAAAAACAAAAAATAATAAATCTAAAACTGAGCAACCAAACAGAAGACCAAAACGCAGTTGCAATTGGAGCTCTCGGGGAACTCAACAGACTAGAAAAGATGCAAGAATTCAATGTTTCCATGAGAATAGCTGGAGAATTAAAAAGTAAATTGAGTAAAAGGCTGTTACCAGTTAAAAAGTGCATTAATGCTTTTCTGGCATAACAGCCTAGAGTTAAATGTGTCAAACGAAGAATCTTTTATTTTTCTTAAAACATTCTGTTTTCAAATTTTCTAAGCAAACTGTTAGTCTGACTTGTTTGGAAACACAATACTTTATTTTCTCCTCCTCACTTCTTCCTAAATAAGGCAGTGAAAGTCAGGTTAAAAAGGCTGCAGTTTTCAGGCCGCTATGTTGAGAACAAATCAAATTTTTGAAATACGCTAATATGTGTGTCATTCTGAAAGGGAGAAAAACTTCACAGTTATTCCTACCAGCATTTAGATCACCTCATCAGAGACATATTTACAGAGCTTCTGAAATCCCTATGATTCCCATATGATCCCAAGCCATATGATCAGAACATATACAGGATCAGAGATGGAGACAACAACTTCTGGAAGATCTTACATAATTTGAAGAAGTTACAGTTTTATAAGCTGCAGAGCCTTTGCATTATACTACAGTTTTGGGTAGGAAGACACAAAAAGGTTTATTTAGGCTCAGATGGAAATACAAAGATCCACACAGAGGCGAAAGAAGAAAGTGATTGCTTCTATAGATCCTACAAAATATAGACATTTTTGGGAAACAGTGCACATAATACAGAATTTAACAGACAAGCAGTGTCTAGCCTTGCAAATGGGGCTATATTTTTCAAGGGTTAAAACGATGTTGAGAAAGCCCATAGTAAAAAAAAAAAAAAAAAANAGAAACACAACATACAAACTGAGCACAGTGAAGATTCAGAAAAGATGTCAGGTGAAATCTTAAAGAAAAAAGTACATCCTTAATATATTCAGCAGAACTGAACTCTGGGTAGTTAGAAGTTACAAAACCAGACATTATAAATCAATATGATAGATGAAGTTCCATTATAGCGTTTGTCCCAAAATACACAGAGAGCTTTAGATCACCTGATGGGTATCTTTCCTACAACACGGTGTGAGAGTGATGCAAATGCGCAGTCAAAGCTCAAAATGCTGAAGCCAGTAATTTTTGCATGAAATGGACTGCTTACAGTGAGTCAAAAACATCAAATCTGACTTGGGGACAATTCATGTAGAAAGGTAGTGAAATGTTAAAGATAAATTCCAAGTCTTTATTAGCACAGGGAAGTCATCAACAGAATATAAAGTTGGCAGAATTCACTTGTCCTGTCATAGACACTCCTCGAATATACTATCATCGAAAACCTTAAAGAACAATTACACGGATTTATTAAAAAGATGGAAGATACAAAGAAATACGTTATAGTTACTTCAGATAGGAACTTAGAAAGAAGAACAGAGAACATGAAATCTCAAAATACAAATACAAAAAACCTGCTCTAGTAGTTACAACAACTTTGGATCCTTGTATTAAATAGTTATAGCAAAATATACATTAGTTCTTAAGTATTACAAACCAAACCAAACAAACAAAAAAACAACTATGATCAACAAAAGATCTAAGGCACTTGTAATCATAAGACAGTATCCTTCATTATCCTCACAGTATCCTTCCAGAAAAAAAAATAGTCCAGGATACGGCTAAACAAGTGCATAATGTGATGGGTGAACCATTGGCTGATGGGTTGGGCTCAAAGGGTAACTAGCGACAGGCTGTCAGTCAGTCATTAGTGGGGTTCCACAGGGCTCCATTTTAGAGTCAGTTCTCCTTAAATTTAGAAACGACCGGGACAAGAGGACCCAACTGTATACTAAGTAAGTTTGCAGATGATCTTAAATTAGGAGCTATTGATTCCCTTCAGGACAAAGAGGTGCTGAAGAGAAATTTTGACAGATTAGAGGTCTGAGCAATCACCAGCCACCCAACATTTAACAGGAGCAAGTGCCAGATTCTGCACCTGAGACATGGCAATCCTGGATTGAAATAACAACTGGGGAGCGAGACGGAAAGGAATAGTTAGTTGAAAGGGAAGTATAATCTAGTCCAACTGCCTGACCACTTCAAGGCTAATCAAAAGCTAAAGAGTGTTACTGAGGGCATTATCCTAGTGCCTCCTGGCTAGGGCATCTACCACCTTGCTAAGAAGCCTGTTCTAGTGTTTAAGCAACAATGTAGTAAAGACATTTTCCCAAGTATCCAGACTGAACCTCCCCTGGTACAGTTTTGTACCACTCCCTTATTTCCTATCACTGGTGACCAGGGAGAAGAGATACACACCTCCTTATCCATTTCACCTCTCTGGGAAGCTGTAGAGAGAAATGATTGAGAGCAACTCCATGGAAAGGGATCTGGGGGTTCTGGTTGATGGCAAGTAGAACTGATATAATTGTAAAATAGGCATTCAAGGTAAATATTTCTTGTGAGGCTGGTTTTATGATCTGATAACTAAGGGACAGGACAAGTTTTTACCTTCAGCTTATTAAAAAAAAAAAAAAGGAAAAAAGAAAAATGGACTCAAATTTAAGTTCAAAAAAAAAAAAAACTGAAAAAACTAAGCTGATGAGTGAAAAGATGTGCAAAATAATACAGAATTTAATGCACAGCAGACTTCAGAGATATAAAAGATAAAGTAAAGCAGTCCAGAGATCTGCTGTTTACATCTACCTAGCCATGATGATGTGCCATTTGGTTACAGGTAGCATAGTATGTCATATAGTCTAAATTCTTCCCAGCTGAAAAATAATAATAATAATAATAATGTGGGTAAAATTGCACAAAGCAAAATTCACCTACGAAATTAAAATAAGCTTTCCAATTCATGTATTGCATAATTTCACTTTACTAAACGTGTTGCCACATGCTGTTGCATTTGTTCTCTCTAAAGAAAGCTTCACAGAATCACAGAATGGCTTGGGTGGGTAAAACAAAACAAAACAAAACAAATTTAATAGGTATCATCACATTTGAGCAAAAGCATAGTACAAAAGTACAGAGAAGTAAGTCTAAGCATGCAGGTAACCTGATTATAGTCTTCATTGTGCAAACGTGTTTCCAAAATTATGGCTTTATTTTTAGGACAGCAGAATTCATCTCACAGGTCAAACTATTTATTTGTGTGCCTCTGTTTGGTACTTTTTATTAAAAGATTACATACTCCTATCCAAATAACATTTCTGAGAAATCACATACTCTTAACCCTCTTTCAATCTTCAGCGTCAGTATAACTGGATTTAAAAAGTATGTGCTATATCAGTGCAAAACTACCCATCATTTTTGCGTACTCCAGAAATTTTTCCTTGGAGCATTACTTAGCAAAGGCAACCATGGGTAATTCAATGCAGAACTTGCGAGCACTTTCACTCTCTGGAAGTACAATAGTAGGCAACACTGTCCAGTTGCAGCTTCTGAGAACAGTAGCTACAGTTTTTGTGAAACAAATTAAAACTTGGAGTTTCAGTGAGCTAATATCCTTTGCTTTGCTTCCCGTCTCTGGCTTTTATTTTGTCTTTAGGCAACTTCAATATTTTATCACTGTAAACAACAATAATGTCAAATTGTAAACTTCTGTTTCTTCAGGTATCATACAGATGAATTACATTAACAGTCTACAGTCAAGGTAAAATAGAACCAAAATAGAAAAAGGACGGAAGGAAGGAAGGAAGGAAGGAAGGAAGGAAGGAAGGAAGGAAGGAAGGAAGGAAGGAAGGACGGAAGGGCATAACCCTGCCCGGCAGCCAGGAAAAGGTAGAGAAACAGCCCTGCCGGCACCCGGGGGAGAGGAGGAGGAGGAGGAGGAGGAGGGCAGGAGGGGCTCCGGGCACAGCCGGAGCGGAGATCCCCCGGCAGCCCTGGGCAGCAGACCGCGCTGGAGCAGGGCTTTCCCCCAGCCCCCGGGAAGGCCCCGGCTGGAGCAGGGCACGGGGTGAGGAGGAAGGGGCGGCACGGAGGGGCTGCCGGGGGATGACCCCGGCCCCATTCCCCAGCCGCCTGCACTGCTCAGGAACGGAGTGAATGGAGGAGTGAAGCTGGGCCTAGGAAGAAGGGGTGGTGGTGGAGGCAAGGTGTCTTACTTATCAGACAACCTAAAAATGAGATTTGATTGTTTTGTGAATCTGTGAAGTAGCAAAGGCAGCCCATAACATGACATGCAGGGAAGTAATGAGACCTCTGTACACAAGAGACTTGGGAAGAAAAATTAAGTTATAATTCGGGCTGTGGCCTGAAGCTGTTCCGCACAGACTTCATGTCGGTGCTAATAACGAAGCAGCTGTAACATGTAATGCTGGAAAATAAATGTCTCCTTATAAATAACAAACCAGTGGTTTTAGTTGAAAAATAAAACAGGAAGAAATCCCTACAATTAGATGAATTTGCGCACAATACATAAGAACTATAAGCTATTTCTTTTGTGTTTACTGGAGACAAACAATGAAGGATGTGTAGTGCATCATAGAAAACACGGCATTAAGACTTCATCAGTCAATGAATTGAAGAGCTCAATGGGCTTGTTCTCATTTCTTACAGAACTACAGCTCTCAGCAGTTTCAGGCAGAGAAGTTTTGAGACTGAGACTCCTCAACATTATTTTAACCAATTGCATTTTTTTTTCTGACTTGGTTATTATAGAATAAGGGATACAAAGATACCAATCTGTTCATCTTATCTAAGAGATGTAGGTTAATAGAAGCACTGATCACACTCTGTAAACACTGTTACAAGAAGACAATGAATTCAGAAGGACCCTCTATCTGTTTAGCCAAAACATGATAGCAAGAGTAAATCAAAAACGCATTTTTAAGAAGAGTTGACTAACCAAAAAAAGGAAAAAAAAAAAAAAAAAGCCATGGAATATTTTTGTTTCAATATCATTCTACAGTATTAAACTGAAACATATATTATTAGAAAGCTATACTTGTATATATATGTATATACAAATGGCTCAATAAAATAGAACAAGCTCTAAATACAGAATTTAGACTAGACAAATATTCGTTCATTGAAGCCCTAAAATGCAACAAGTAATTGCAATGAATCCTGGAAAATTAGATAAAGCCATATAAGAAGTTCTATTGCATAAACGTTGACAGTTTACTTCAAGTGCTGTATTTAGTCTTTTCTTAGCTCATTTGTCTATACAGAGTAAGCATTTAACAGAAAATCTCTGAATGATATACCAAAGAGATCTATTGAAATGAGTCCTTGATAAACAGCAAGCTGCTATCTGCTGTATAATTCATCGGGAATGTCACGGTACACTAATCTTAATATATTGTGTTTAGCATTGCTACTTTTTACTAAAAGCTATATATATATAATGTCTTATATATTCATTTTTTAAAATTGGAATACTTTCATGTTTTAGTGGGTAACGTTTCTTGTTTAATAAACTAGTTTGTGGCAGAATTGGTCGCAGTTCAACAGGGGATCTCATGGGTTTCACTGGCTCTGCATTTTACTTTCTACATACATCAGATTCCACTTAGAAATCTAACATTTGCTAGCAGCAATCACGCCTGGACATCATAAAACATTTCAAACTGCTCTCAAAATATAGTCACTACACTTGCACTTAGCATTTTTCAGCAAAGAAATTTTTTGTGTTATATGATACTTTGAAGTAGTGTCCTTGTAAAGAATGCTATCACATGCAGCAATTTCATCTATGTAGTCATAATAAAATTTTATGCTTTGAAGAATCTGTGATGCTTCTGTTTGCCATTCATGAAGAATTACTCCCAATCTGTTGTAAGGTTGGAACATTTTATCTACATGAGCCTGACATATTTTGCTCAAAGGTTGGGCAGTAGCAGCATCATTTACTCTACTTCTTCATGCATCTCCTTGCCTATTTTTTAGGTTACTTTGAAAACAAACTTCATTTAATAAATATTCTTCAAATTAAAGGTTTTATTTTTTTTTTAGCTTATAGGGTGTTTTAACAATTGTTTTCATAATATCATCATTGACAATAGAACATACTTTTTGCTTTTTTGCTTTTTTCTCTATTTGCATGTATTGTGACTCTGCTGGAAGTCTTAATCACAGCATAATTATTCTAGCCTGATATGAATTAGTAGGACAGAATAATTTTTGTTGCTTTATTGATTACTAATACTACTAAATATGACATCATCAGATGGTATCCAATGAAATGTAATTCTATAGTCCTCTCTATATATCTTTTGAATATTTTAGCTGTCATATGGGTAGTTTGTGTCCTTTTACTAACCACGGTAGCATATCACGACCCTGAAAGTGTTTTAAATGTTCAGTGAATTTTGCCAAACATGTTCAGCAAAGCTCACCAGGAAATGTTGATCCTGTTCCCGTGGAAAACAATTACCCAGTTTAGTTCAGTTCACCAAGATATTATTTATTAAAAAAAGAAAAGAGAAAAAAAAAAAAAGTAAGGTGGACAAAGACAGATTTTTCATATTAAAATGAACTAGCAGTATTCATATTGTCAACCATCATGTTTCCAATGAAATAGTAATTTCAGCTAGGATGCTTCTTCAGGCTTACCCATATAGAAGTCATTCTACGCTATTGCATTTGTGTTTTCATACCAATGTTTGTGGTTTTTTTCCCCCTATACAAGAAATAAATACGACTTTGGTGTTTCAAGCCTGGAAAGCTAGTTCCAAAGCAGCAGGAGCTACCACTCCTAAATTGCGCTGACATGTCCTTCTTCTGACTTTGCCAGATATGAAATTTTCTTATGGAGTGAAAGAAAATGTTTGCTATTACAGCTCATGCCATCTGAAGAAGATCTATTTTTACTCAATAGTTCTGCCATTACAAAGAAAATAGTTTTTCAGACTTTTGATCATAGAATTCTAAATATTTCTTGTTTGCTTTAAGTAACAGGTAAATGTATTTTTTATTTCAGTATTGAAAAGAAACTGATAACAAGCATTATGTCAGCACTTTGTATGTGGTGGGGAAATGTGCGTGGAGGGTGCGTGTATGAACTTGCATGCACTTCTGTATCTAAAAACAAAGTAGTCCACAACCAGCTATGCAGAAAGTTGCAGCATTATCAGGAAGAGTGACTGAGACTCCAAGTTGAGCACAGTATGAATTTACTGTCTACTATGCAAATCTCACCACTTGGAACCTTTTCCCCTCCGCTCTGTATGTAAGTACATGCATGTTACTCTTGAATTGTGGTAAACTGAGGAAGAAACAGACCTCATTGTCCTCAAAATCCCCAGATAACATCATCTCAAGTCACAAAGCACAATAACTTTGATCTTTTGTTGTTACTTAAATTTTCAGGTTGATAACTGCAACTTGTTACAGCAGGAGGATAGGAGGAAGTACTAACAACCTGATAATTTCTTATGCTGCAGCATGGAAGAAAGAGTATGTGAGGAACAGGATTAAGAAGCAGCCATTCAGCTGTTTTCAGACAGCCAACCCACTACAGCAGCACAAATCAGAAGTTGTTATTTCTGGACAAAACAGGCACCGAATGACTGACAGCATCACATTCCCATCTATTCAGAACTGTAGCCTTGCAGTACAGGTGATGTGGTTCTGCTGTTGCTAGTGATATGCTCCAGGCTCTGTACTGGTGCTGCAGTGCAGGGCCTCAGGCCCTGTCTTCATTTCAGCCTGTTTTGGCTGTAACAGCATACTGCAATTGGTGCAGAGAGCATAACTTAGCATGCTTTATCTTCGCTTTCTGAAATTGCACAGATTTACCCTAAAAGAAATCAAACCATGTATGCTAAAAGTGTAATAAAACTAAGCAACCACTGCACACTTAAACCTGTCGACCAGTAAGAAATGCTAGCAATGGACAGCAAGCAGAGAAAAGCAACCTATAGTGGAGCAAGTCCGAGAGAAAAGAAAACTCCCCACCATCAATATTCTTCTGCCCCCTGAAACGGTACTCAAACGCTCATAACTTGCCTCAAGAAGGGTAAGCATAACACTCAATGGGTAGATACAAGAAATCTTGTTTATAGCAGTGTAAACTGAATAACTATTGGGAGCTGCAGTATTGTTAGCGTCAGTCAGAATAGTGATAACTGTTTTTCTGTATTTTGATTAGACTGATAAGGCATTGATTAGACTCTTACTAAATACCAAGTGTTCTTCAGCCCACACATTACAAAGGGTGCAATGCAGCAGTGCATTTTTCCATTAGACTCATTTCTTCAAAATTGTAGATTTCTTAATTGCATTAATAGTCCTTAAAAATGATCTGCTTTTAAAGCAAAGCAGAAGGACTCTTGTAAGAGTCCTGTTTAATATCTTTATTGATGATCTGGATGAAGGCATTGAGTGCACCCTCTGTAAATTTGCAGACGACACCAAGCTGGGAGGAAGTGTTGATCTGCCTGAGGACAGGAAGGGTCTACAGAGAGATATGGACAGGCTAGACCGATGGGCTGAGGCTGACTGCAAGACGTTCAATAAGACTAAGTGCTGGGTCCTGCACTTCGGTCACAACAGCCCCATGCATTGCTACAGGCTTAGGGCAGAGTGGCTGGAAAGCTGTGGAGAGGAAAAGGCTCTGGGGGTGCTAGATGGCAGCCAGCTGAACAGGAGCCAGCAGCGTGCCCAGGTGGCCAAGAAGGCCACCAGCATCTTGGCTTGCATCAGAAATAGCGCAGCCAGGAGGAACAGGGAGGTCTCCCTGTACTCGGCACTGGTGAGGCCACACCTCGAGTGCTGTGTTCAGTTTTGGGCCCCTCACTACAAGAAGGACATCGAGGCCCTGGAGCGTGTCCAAAGAAGGGCAACAAAAGTTGGTGAAGGGCCTGGAGCACAAGGCTTGGGGGGAGTGGATGAGGGAACTGGGGCTGTTCAGTCTGGAGAAGAGGAGGCTCAGGGGAGACCTCATTGCTCTCTACAGCTACCTGATAGGAGGTTGTAGTGAGGTGGGGGTCGGCCTCTTCTCCCAGGTAACAGTGATAGGATGAGAGGTAATGGCCTCAAGTTTTGCCAGGAGAGGTTCAGGTTTAAAGTTAGGAAAAACTTCTTTGCGAGAGTGGTCAGGCATTGGAACAGGCTGCCCAGGGAGGTGGTGGAGTCTTCTTTCCTGGAGGTGTTCAAGAAACATGTAGATGTGGCACTTAGGGACATGGTTTAGTGGGCATAGTTCTGTTGGGTTGGCTGTTGGACTAGATGATCTTGGAGGTCATTTCCAGCTTTAATGATTCTATGATTTTTTTTTGTATGACAAAATTACATATGCTCTCAACTGATATAGGTATCCATACCCAGCCCTTCTTTAGACTATTTTGACAAGCTGAAGTATTTCCTGCACAGATTAATGCCATATTACTGTTAGAAAATTAGGTAGGTGATGCTATGGATTTTTCACAACTGCAATGAGCAGCAAATCACTAAGAGAAAATGTTAGAAAAAGACTTTAAACTGAGACTGAATTATTACATATCAGTAACAGCAATAAGTATTTGGCATCAAGGCTTGGGAACACCAATAGGTCACAGAATGGGAAATGCTTTACTGCACCTCTTTTATTTGCTTCCCAAGCTGTCGGGTTTTCATTGTATTTCTGATACTGTTAGCCAATAAGTTTTACCATTCAAAAATTCGTTCAGAAGCTGACAGGTCAGGATGATAGTTGGACCTTCTGATCTTGAAGGTCTTTTCCAGCCTAGATGATTATATGATTCTAACTGATATACTAAGAGAATACTAAACCATAGTTCACATTGAGAACTTTATCACCACTTTAATCATTTAAAAGTAATGCTGTGTCTCCAACCCTGTGCTTACAATTTTCTAGGCAAATTCACCAGACTGGAAGGGAAAAGGTGAAAGTTCTGTCTGTGAACTAGTGGGTAACAGTTCACCAGCTGCCCAAATTATTCTCAAGTACTTTGGCACATCTCTAGATAAAAATTACTATGGTTCAGAGGATTTGATGTAGACAGGAACATTTGTCAAACTATAACCAAACTTTTTCAATTTACATTAGCGAAGTTATGAAGCTGAACTAGGGCAGCCACTTGCACTAATCTATTAGTTAAAGAAAAAAGCCACAATGCATGACATGCCTTAAAATCTATCTATATCTGTAAGCAGATGTGTATATTCAGGAATGCATTTTAAGCATCATTAATACTGATACAGAAAGATACTGCAGTCATCTTTCATAACCATAGGTTTCATGGCTGCAGTCTGCTTGAACAACCTTCTTTAGCTCAGAGTGTTCATCTGTCTTGTAGAAATGGTTCAACATTTTCATTCATCATTTGAATGAGGTGTGGTAAGGCTTTTTTCCCTCTTTTTTTTTTTTTTTTTTTTTTTTAGCTTT
>VXAV01006882.1:29313-76911 GCA_013399715.1 Alectura lathami | reverse complement strand
TTAAAGTATCTTCATGATTGCAGGCCAACTCGTGTTTTAGCACCGGTGACAGATTACGAAAGCACTGACTGACAAATGTATCATTTATTTATGAGGATTCCAAGTGGTGGGCAACTGTGAAGCAATTACTTTCCCGTGGATTTCAGTAGAATGCAAACAATGTTATGATGAAATGCCTGTTCTGATAGAACTCAGGTTGGGAAGTCAGTGTTTATAAGTCAGTTATTCTTAAAAGTCCACATGTTTAGTGAAACCTATTATACTGGATCAGAACAAAGGCCAACTTAGTCCAGTGTTACCTATAAGAGTGGACAAAAGTGACCGACCAGGAAAAGGCAAAAAAAAAAAAAAAAAAAAAAAAAAAAAAAAAGTAAAAAATAATCATGCAATGATACTTTCCCATTATACCTTCCCCAGTTTTAAAGACCTGACTCACAAAATCCCTGTGTCAGAGACAGTAATTTTGGAACTCACAGGCCTTCACAAGTTATTCTTCCATTAATCTTACCAGAACAAACCACTTGTAATAAACAAAACAAAGAATAGCAGATGCCCAGCACTTCTGGGCCAAACTGCTGATTGTTTAGCTTCCACTGATAACTTCAAGTTAGAAAAGTTAGAAATTTGTAGTTAGAAAGTTAGCTGTGTAGATTGGAGATCTAAATATGACTCTTTTGAAAAAGGAGTTCCAATAATACAACCTCTTCTTATAATCACATTATGAAATGTAGATATGCTTCCCTTCCATGTGGATGTAGCTGGGTGTCTCACCATGCTTTCTAGAACTATTAGTTTGAGTAAACTAACTGGTGCTAAAACTCTCATTCATCAGTTTCCAAAGTGTAAATACAAGCTACCTAAAAACATCCAATTTTCATAGATCTGATTTGCCCACATGCAAGTATGAACTATAAGCATACAGCTAATACTACTAATGACTAAGGTATATGCTTTATTGTTTCAGAAGAATAGTGGAAAAGGAAGCATAGTGATTTGACTGTTTGGACTGTTTTAAAAAATAGTTTAACAGTGATGCCTGATTTTCAAGAGTGGGCAGATTATGTAAGAAAACAGGAACTGACTGTAGTAGGAGGGTGGAGAGAGTGTGTGGGACTGTTGACCCAAACAAACCGGATGTGGAGGGATGCAAAACATTAGACTTCTTGCAGGGAGAGTGTAAGAGCAGATTTGAACTTCATCTCCCCACCATAGCAGACCTTCCACAGATACGAACTCAGTGAGTTGCATCAAGATTTGAAGAAAAGGCCACTAAAAATCCTGAAAATCAACAAATTAATCTTGTTTTTAGGGGTACCTTAGCTCACTGAAAGTCTGTGTGAGGAAAGGAGGTTGCTGAAGTTAAGATAAAAAGGCAAGCAAGCACACTGCTTCTGGTTAAATCCACACCTCAGATGACATAACCAAGGAAGAGCACAAAACCAAATATACTATGATATGTGTAATACAGCCCAGCCCATTCCTACTCTCATCACTACCCCTGAAAATGAATGGAAAACACCAATTAAAACCAACTTATCCCAAATTCCTATGGCTCCAGAAAGGCTATTCATGTGCTAGTGGCTTCTAAAAAATTAATAGTTAAATAAAATACTGTAGGAAGTTTGGCAGAGAAGATAGAGAACTACTTAAATGAGTCACGTCATTGTACAATTCCCTGCAGCACTTCCACAACTCATTCCCTCCTATTTGCACAACACCAGTAGGCATGGGATGTTCACTTGTCTAGTAAACTAGCTTATATCCCGTTCCATCATCCGTGCAGAAAGAATTTCACCTTTCCCTTAGTCCTGTACATGGAAACTGAAATGAGATATAGCTCAACAATAGATACTTTTCTTCACTTTTATCAAAAGAAAAATAGGGATGTTTTGAAACTCCAGAAGGGGCAGCAGACCATTAGAATTCTTCATGTCACAAAAGATCAGCCAAGATTCATTCAGTTAATGCCTGGATCACCTATTTTCAGTCTCCCCTCAGATGAATTCTTCTTGCTAATCCCCCCAGATCAATACAGCTATGTCTAACACAAAGACTGTTACCAAACCGCATGCAAGTAATTACAGGGATCAGTTTCTATCTCTTTCTGCAAATAATTGCTTGTTGTATTGCCCTGTGTTTTAATTCCACACTTGTTTTCAGAGGCTTGTGCTTTGCTGAAGTTGATCGTCTCAAAGGGCACAAGATATCTGGCAACATCAACTAAATTCATAACATTCAGAAAATAGAAATCAAAATAAAATAACTACCTTAGATACTGAATGGTAATATTTCATGTCCTAAATGATACAAGACCTACAATGTGACAATTTTTAATTTTCAGGTCTCAGATAACTTTCGGCTTGGAGTAGGAGGGGGCTCTACTAGGCAATCTCTGGAGCTCCCAGATGTCCGGTGACTGTGATAATTAGCAAAACAGGGGTAATTATGCTGAAAAGTTTACCACAATGGCATTCCATCTCTTCTCTCAAACTATCTAATACTACACTTAATATCTTTCCCTTATGACACCATTTTGTTTTATGTCTCATTTTTATTTTTTATTTTTTTTTTAATAAAGCTTTGGATTTTCTCCAAATGTTATGAAGTAATATTGTAAAGCACCATTTGATATAACAAGAACAACACACCACAGTGAACTCTAAACAGACTTACCTGCTCTGTCATTAGAAACAAAATCACATTCAAACTTACGAAGAATGTTACACATTCAACTGACACTAAAAAACCATAGAATCATAAAGGTTGGAGAAGACCTCTAAGATCATCTAGTCCAACTGTCAACATAACGCTATGCCCAAACGTTGCATTATGCCCCCTGAGGAAACAAGAGGAAGTCAGCTCAGTTTACAAACTAACTGTACTTCTTAACTTTGCTATATAGAAATAGCTGAAGTTATTTAGAGGTGGCATAAAACTTTCTCATTTGATTAAAAATAATAATAATAATAAAAAATCATAAAAATGTAAGTAACACTTTGGTATATAAACAGTCCTTCATGCAAAAGACAGCACTAAATTATCACAAAGATCTACTCAGTCTTACAGTTCATGTTTCTTTCAAATGTTCATGAAAGTGGGATATGGAAAAAATAATGCAAGGGTTGAAAGATCATTTTCACAATTGCGCTCATACATTTGTGCAGTGAACAAGGAGGAGGGAAGCTGAATACGCAAGACTTGCATTTAAATGCAAAGATAAATGATCTTTAAAAAACACTGGAAAGAAAGGGATGCCATCCAGAAGGACCTTGATGGCCTTAAGAGGTGGGCACATGCCAAACTCATGAAGTTCAACAAGGTCAAGTGTAAGGAGGCACCTAGGTGAGGGCAATACCAAACATGAATACAGGCTAGGTGGGGAGGTGAAAGAGAGCAGCCCTGTGGAGAAGGACTTGTGGGCTCTTGTGAACAAGAGGCTTGACATGAGCCAGCAGTGCACTTGCAGCCCGGAAGGCCAACTGTATCCTGGGCTGCATCAAGAGAGGAGTGACCAGCAGGGCGAAGGAGGTGATTGTTCCCCTCTGGTCTGTCCTCTTGAGGCCCCACCTGTGGTACTGCATCCAGGCCTGGGGCCCCCAGTGAAAGAAAGATGTGGAGCTCTTGAAGCGGGTGCAGAGGAGGGCCATGAAGATGATCAAAGGGCTGGAGCACCTCTCCTGAGAGGAAGGGCTGAGGGAGCTGGGCTTGTGCAGTCTGGAGGAGAGAAGGCTCTGGGGAGACCTTGCTGTGGTTAACCAGTACTTAAATGGAGGAAAAAATGGAAAGGAACTCCTTATCAGGGAGTGCATTGACAAGACAAGGAGTAACAGTTCTAAACTTAAAAAGGGTAGATTAGATGTAAGGAAAAAGAATTATCACTGTGAGGGTGGTGATGAACAGGTTGCCCAGAGAAGCTGTGTATACCCCATCCCTGGTGGTGTTCAAGACCAGGTTGGGGGGTTTTGAGCAACTTTGTCTAGTGAAAGGTGTCCATGCCCATGGCAGGTGGGTTAGAACAAAGGGTCTTTAGGGTCCCTTCAGACCCAAAACATTCTATGATTCTATGACAAAAGTAAAAATATATTATCAACGGTTTACTCAGATACAATACATCCTTCCCCTGATTCTTCCCAGCTTCCTAAAAAGTTAAGGATATTGCTTCAACAGTGACATAATTGTATAATTCTCAAGGAATAAGAGTGGAAACAGTATTTGGTAGCTTTATAGTTTCAGACACCTAAGACTGAGATGGGAAAACTAAAGGGCTGAGCACAGAGTGTGTATGTTGTCACACTTGAAAAAGAAAAAAAATAAAAGTGAAAACCAAGTGAGGAAACAAATGTTTCGTGAGCTTTTACTAAGTGATTCATTGCTTACTGATTGCTTTGTTACTGGTGTAGATATGGAGCTCTTGAATCGTTAAAAGAATCTAGAGGAAGAACTGATTAGAAACAATCAAGATGAAATGACTGCTACCTGGCAAATAAGACGTTAAGGCTGACACCTTCAAGGCTACCTAAGGAAGCCAGATCTCTTGCCTTGTTAGATCATTTTGAATGTACTAGGTCCCTGAAAGATTTCACCACCAGTATATATGTGCTACAGAATTACAATATTATTTGCTCTGAAACACGGTTTCCAAGAGAATGCACTAGGGACAGGAAAACTCATGAGATATATGGCTGAACATGCCTAGAGCAGACTGTCAAAGACCTTGCTCATAGGGAAGAACTCATCCAGTCCCTTGATGGGAGGGCTGTAATGAATGAAGAACTTTAGTAATAACTCCCTGTTGCTGCCATATTTGCTCATCACAAAAATAATAATAAAAAAGAAATGAAACAAAAAAGTAGCATTAAAAATTTTGAAAGGGGAAAGTGCAAAGCAAACACCGTAGTTACTGTCAATTGGAACCACGTTACTCTGCTGTAGTTTGAGAAGCACTGACTAGGTAAGAGTAGAAGTAGTAGTGCTGATGAACTAAGGGAAGAAAGCAGAAAGCTGCTTCATTGAATGAGGGAAGAAACAGGGAGGACTGATCTGTATTTTCTGGCTTTAAAAATTTATTTTTTTCCATGAAAATGAGTAGTTCTATACCAACTTCTGTTTTTTTTTTTGTGCAACAGGAAAGCACAAGTATTTCCACACAGAAAATCCAGTTGCTTTATTAAGACAGTGATGTACATAGTGTCAGGTTTTCCACAATGTAAATCACTGGAAAGTAATTTTAAAACAGGTGCATGATTTTAATCCAAATACTCTTCTGCACTATAGTAATTTGTAGTGACAGCTTGTCATACCAAAATGACTTGGAAACTAGAAACTTGAAATGAGCAGAAACTAGACACTTTAACTGTCGGAAGAGCCGGGTGGAAACTACGTGGAAGTAGACTGCTCTGTTCACCAGCACTTAAAAGGAAAGTGAGTTTTCAAGGCCTCAGTGTCAACTTGTTTGCTTGTACAGACCTTTTTCACTGAAAAATGCACATAATCAGCAGTGAAATTATAGGAAATATTTACAACTACGACATAAGGATTAAAAAAACACAGCTACCCTACAAAAAATAATAAAAAAAAAAACTCTGAAACATTTTGGAAAAGTTGGGGCAGAATTGGGCTAGAACTGAATGCTTTTGAAAACCCGTAAGTATGGTTTGTATTTTGCAATTTTTATTTTTATTTATTTTTAACAGAGATGTAGGTGATTCTCATCATCATAGGTTTAGGAATGGTATTCTGTTGGCTTACATGGACACAACAGACAGTATCAAGTTCATCTACGAATGGTTTATCAAGGAAGTGAGCATACTGCACCACGTCCTTATGCCATTATGGATTTTTTTTTGGACACACACCAACACCAGACTTCTTTCAGAAATGGATAGCCCCTTGAAGTGCAGCCAGATGTTTGGCTTATCAATGTTTGGGTTATTTTTCTTTCTCCTGTGGGGATCTATAGAAAAGGCAGAACAAACCACAAAGTTGTGTAATGAATCTAAACTAGAGTTTTCAGTAGTAAATCACAAAATCAGCTCTTGGGAACAGATACTCTGCTGTACTGAGTCACTAGCTATCCAATAGAAGAAAGCCATTTCTTGTTCAAGGAGTTGACAAGGCAGTAAATCACGTTTGCCTTTTCGTAAGGATTAAAATAACCCTGTAAGAAAAAGAGAGGTAAAGTAGAAGCTACCAAGTTGCAGGGAGAAAAAAGATATATTTTTGAAGGCATTCATTAAATAGAAAATAAAAATAACATATCCTCAAGAAATTCCTCTGATGTTGCTGAAAGGTTTGGAAAATAAAATGCCAGTTTTACGTTCTGAAGCACTGATCTCCACAGACATGATTTGAAACCAGTCAGGTTTGTTTGTCTTTTGCTCTGTAATCATGTTTATAAATATTCAGCCCATCCTTTTCTACTAGCAGAAGTCTCATGATGAATGAAGGTGTTACTCTATCCTAGGTTGTACAACTTTCATCTTTTTTTTCCTCTCTCTCTCATGAGCCTAAATTTATTGTCAGCATGACTTTTTTTTTCCCCTACATTTGAATATGTGCTTATTTCTGCTGAATAAATCAATTAAAAACACAAGCAGTGTTGCAAAATCAAAAAAAAAAGGAAAACACATTCTATTTAAGCGTTACGAATATGTGTGTAAAACAATTATCAAAAATTTGTGAAAAACATTTCTATAAGCTAAAATAAATATATATTTACCATGCATAGGACCTCAGTGTAGACAAATATTTTTTTAAACTATATTTCAAAAAGTCTGGTCTTTTATTCAATTTAATAAGAAAAAAATAAGCAGATGGCAGCACTGTACGTGCCTTTTGGATATTGTGAGATATCTATCGCTGAAATGTAAAAACTACCTTGTGGCTACTTCATCAGTATAGTAAGATATGCTGTTTGAAATGTAGAAACAAACATTTAGAATTATGAGTTCACTCAGCCTGCAGTGGAATTTTCAAAGCAAATTACAGTTCAAGTTCTGAACAGACTTTTTACTTGAACAATTTCTGTAATACCACAGTTAAAAAATCCCCTTGAAGCAGCTGTTAGTTAAGCCTCCTGCCTTCTTTTAATACACCAATAATAAATATTATAGCTACAATAAAACATACAATACCTCAAAATTGCTGTTAAGAGATCTTCTGCAACCCAGAAGTTAATTAAGAAATGTTAAACCAGTAAATGGAGAATGACTTAGTATCTTCTGCAGCACCTCAACAGTCAGTTTAAAATATATCTGCAGAAGGCCAAGAAGCTTAAGTATATTATGGAGTCTGAGTTGTGCTATACATTTTTCAAGTCATGTATATTAAAGCTACATTTTTTAACCTGAATTCAAATGACTGGAGGAAAACAGTTTCAGTATCAAGCAAGAAAGGCAATAACAGATATGAGTTCCTCAAGAAGCAGCTGGTGTTATTTATTTACAATATATTTATCAAAGAATATTCCCCTACCTCTCTCCAGACATTTTGAGACCTACCTTCTTTAGAGGGTTAAGCCTCTAAACAGAAGGCTATGGTTGCAATTTTTAAGAGTGTTTAAGCAAAGGAAGGCTGACTGCTGCAAAAAGAAACATGGGTTGCATCTTCAAGGTATATTACAGGCAGCTGCAAATGGCTTTCTGCACTCCAGCCTGGCTGGATGTAAGCCAGCGGCAGAGCAGAAGATGCCGAGGTACAATTAACATGGCACTGAGTTTGAGCTAATAAGCCTTGCTGAGAGACAAGGCTTTTAGGCTCGTATGGCACTCAGGCTCAGTGCCGTGCTAACACAGCTACATGGCTTCCAGTTTAGAGCTGGCTTGCAACCAGCTGGTTCAGAGAGCAAGCAAGGACAGCTGGTATTTGCTCTGGGCATGGGCAAGATTTACTAGTGACTGCCACTGCCTGCACAAAATACAGAGCTGAGACTGTGAGCAGGACCATGCTGTAAGCAGGACCTTCTGCTTCTGTTAGCTAGAAATACAAGAGAGATCGGCTGAAGGAAGCCTCTTTGCACTCGCAAGGCACAGTGAAATTGTAAGCAAGGGAAAAATTGTATCCAAGTCAATTTCTTCACGTACTTGGTTGACTAAACCCCAAGTATGCTGCCCTTCTGTGACACTGCAAACATAACTGCCCTGTGTTCATGGAATAAATTGGCCCAAGTGTTCTTGTGCCTTCTGACTGGCACAGTGCACAGAAAGGTCACATCTCCTTGTGACAATGTTCAGACAACCAAAAATCCCCAGATTTCCTTGTACCATCATGTTCAGAATTCACAAAAAATTGGGATTATTACACAAAGCCCAGTCTCTGGGTTACAGAAAGCATGGAAATTTAAACAGTGAAGAGCATGAACCTAAGCTTCTAGCCTGGGGGCTCTATTTGAGACAGAAGAATGAAATTTAGTCTAATGCAGGGCCCAGTTAATAACCTTAACAATATGCATATCAGGGGGTTAACTCAAATAGTATGTGATTTCTTTTACTCCAACAGGTTAGGATTTACAGGTTAGTGTATTGTTAGGAGCGATATAAAGGGTTAAAAAAGGCTTTGGAGAACCAGTGAATGCTCTTAGATACAAATAATAAACTGTATTTTGAGAGTCAAGAGTGCACAGCAGGATCCAAAGATAAATCTTTCTAAAACTTGGGGAGGAGAAGGAAGAAGACGATTTGTAAACGGGAAAATTTGACATTATAGAGAGTAACAACGAAGCAAATAAACCTGAAACAGAATTTGTGAATTAAATAGAAAATACAAATATTAAAGAAGGGAAGGGAATGAAAACATTTTAAAAATAAGCTTTTTTTAAAATAAAAATGTTATTATGTGTAAGAATTCAATGTGTAAAAACAGCAAAGTGCTTAAGGCAAAGTACAGGAAAGACAACTACTTGTCTGGGTAGTACATCTCTTTATGGAGTGCAAGCAGCTTATAACCCTCAAAGCTGAACTGTTGCAGATTAAGACCAGTTCTGACAAAAAGAGACAGTATGCACTAAAGAGGTAGACAAGAGCATATATGGAAAGATATCAGTCTGCCTCAGAAGTAGTTGCTACTGGCACATAGTAGGGAAAGGGTCTCTTCTTGGCAGGTTGAAGGACACCCAGTGGGAAGCTGGTACTGCTGAGTTGGAACCTGACTTCTGCAAGATAATCTGTGATAATTATGGGTGACAGTTAGACAGAGGCAACAAAACGAGCCTTGTGATTGGTGTCTACTACAGGCCACCTGACCAAGCAGAGCCTGTGGATGAAGCCTTCTTTCTCCAGCTACAGGTGGCTTCACAATCGTGAGCTCACATCCTGCTGGGTGACTAACCACTCTGAGATCTGCTGGAAAATGAGCATGGTGAGCTGTAGGCAATCCAGGACGCTTCTGGAATGCACTGAGGACAACTTCTTAAGCCAAGTAATAGATAGCCCCACCAGAGGGGCTGCAACACTAGACTTGTTGCTGACCAACGCAAGTGAAATAATTAGTGGCATCAGGACTGGAGGCTTCCGGGGCTCTAGTGATCATGCCATGGTGGAGCTCACAATCCTGACGGATATGGGGCAGAGTAAAATTAGGACCCTAAATGTTAAGGAAAGCCAACTTCCAGCTCTTCAGGGAATTAGTCAATAAAACCCCCTGGGAAACTGCCCTCAGGGACAAAGGAGCAGAGCAGAGCTGGCAGATATTTATGGAGGCTTTCCTTAGTGCCCAAGAGCTCTCCATCCCCAGGTGTAGGAAGTCAGGAAAGGAAGGCAGGAGACTGGCATGTCTGCACCGTGACCTGCTGGTCAAACTAGAGATCAAGAAGAAAATGCACAGGCAGTGGAAGCAGGGATAGGTATTGTGGAAGGAGCACAGGGATGCTGCTAGGCTGTGTAGGGAAGGGGTCAGGAAGGCCAAGGCCCAGCTGGAAATGGATTTGGTGAGGGGCACAAAAAAAAAGTAAGAAAGGTTTCTACAGGTATATCAAGGTATATCAGAAAAGGGAAGTTCGAGGTGTCACCTCCCTAGTGAGCAATACAGGCAGGCTGGTAACAACAGACAAGGAGAAAGCTGAGGCATTCAACAATTTTTTGCCTCAGTCTTCAACAACAAATGCTCTTCATGCATCCCTTGAGGGGATGGGTTGAAAACTGGGGTCTGGGGACGCTATGTCTCTCCCACTGTGAGGATCAGATATCCCACCCAGATATCTGCTGGGATAGCAACACGGCAAGCTGCAAATAATCCAGGAGACTCCTTGTGGTTTAAACCCTCGGTATCTCACAACAGAAGCTCACTTTCCCCTCCCAGTCTGGAGTGCAAGCTCGGGGCAGCCGGCGTGCTGCTGGCGGCCAGTATCAGCAGGGGAAGGAGGCAAAGTGAGAGGAAAATAAAAGGTAGAACTCGAGAATTAATATAACTAACTTTACTAAAGATAGCAAAAAGAATGTAAAAGATTTGGAGTAGAACAATTAACTTACAGAAAAAGGCAAGTTCTCACCCATATGCCAGCCCAACCACTGAGAGCTGGAAGTCCTTTACCACAGAAGAAAATGGTGTACAGTACTGGATCATTGTGTGTTGGAGTCTATTCTTGTTGCCATTAGGATTCATTCTTCTTTAACCTAATTAGTCCTTGTTATAAAACTATTGATAATAGAATGCAGTGATTAAACATTATACATAAACATATTTACATATATATGCATTAAATCATTGGCTGTTTTCGCCCAGCATCAAATCCCCCTGAGGCACACATTGGGCATCCCCATCTTTCNGCTGAAATGCTGGTTCATACAGGTGGAGAATAGTGCTCCTCCCTCTTGAGTTGCTTGACATCTTGGACAACCTTTTGAAGAGTTGCGGACAGTTTATCCACGGATGCGACACAGGCTCGTATTGCAGTGGAGTAATTATCTTCATATTCTCAAAGGGTTTGAGTTACCTCATTCACCATTGGTCTTTCATCATCTCTCCATTTCATCGCTGCCAGTGTGCTAGCATACGTTTGAGGTGCAGATCTTGTGAATTTCCACCACATAGATATCGAGCAACGGGTTTCATCTGGATCTAGAAGTGCTTGCTGATCGCCAAGGTCAATTTGGTACATCATCTCCACCACAGCTAATTCTCTTAGATACTGGATACCTTCCTCCATGTTGGTCCACTTGCCTGGGGAACACCTTATATATTCTTTGAAAGGATGTTTCTCCTTCACAGCTGACAAGAGACGTCTCCAGAAGATAAAAATCTGATTCCCTTTTCCAATTGCTTTGTCAATGACTGCACCTCTAGCAAGGGATCCTAGCTGCTGGGCTTCCTTGTCTGTCAGCTCCATGGCACCGACGCCACTGTCCCAGCAACGGAGCAGCCAGGTGACAAGGCGCTCTCCTGGGTGTAGGCTATAGTCTTTTCATACCTCTCGCAGTTCACTAGTGGTTAGAGGTCTGATAGTTAGTGTCTCTCTTATGATGTCTCCATCTTCCTCCTCCTCATTCTGCATCGTATCTTTTTGTGCCAATAATGGCATCATTTCCTCATCATCTCCCTCTCTCCTTTCTGGGTGAGGTGCACTTTGCATGCATGTTTTCGTTCCTGCTACAAGGGGCAACCAATACCTGCACAGGTTGTTCCTGTAGCTGAATTACAGGGCTCAAGGGAGCTGGGTCAGCTGCAGAGATGGAAGCAACTTCAGGCTCTGAGGCATTCTCATTCCCTTGAGGGTGCTAAGTAAGGTTGAATAGGGCTCGACAGGCATAGGCCAGGCCCCAGTCAAATTGTGCATGCCCACATCTGCCGGACTTACAGCACCCTTCTCCCAAATACCTGTCTAAACTTTCAGGATTATGCAGGTGTTTGGGAGTAAAGATCCATGGTTCTGGGGGTGCCCACTTCTCTAGACTTTTTCCCACACTTTCCCACATTCCCTGCCACTCATTACTGTCCAGCTTTGGGGCAGATCTTGGACTGATTAGGATAAAGATAATGAAAAACCCATTTAGAAGACATGACAATATGTATATGATGTTTTGAGCATTGCGAAAGGATACCAAATTCTCAAGAAAGAGACAAAAACAACTGTGAGGTGAGGAAAATTTGGAGAAAAAGTTAAGGATTTCCTCTCCTGCTTATCCCATAGACATGTTCCCTAGAGTATGGTTTCCAAGGCTCAGAAAATTCCATGAAGTATCCAGACACCTGATTGGTATCCACACCAGTGATTGCATTGGGGTAAACCAGTAAAGCAATGTGAAAAAAGAATACAACATTCTTAAACAAACTCCAATACATTTTAAGGAATGTCATTTGGAGCACTAACGAGTTAATTCCCTGAACAAGCCACTTAATAAGCAAAAAAGCAAACAATTTTGGGCTAAGATCCATTAGACTAGCACAATGCCTACACTAACAAATCCCAACAGTCAAATATGCTACTATCTTAACCCTTCTTGCCCCACGTTGGGCACCAAAATATGTCAAACCCACACAGTCCAGTATACTCGATTACCCCTTTCCTCCCCCTGGCCAGAGGCAGGGCATCTCTAATCCTGGTCATTGCATCTATCAAAGATTGGAGTGGCCATTCTCGTAGAGGGGCCCTCTCCCGCGTCTAATCTCTCTTGCAACTCATTTACCTGTGCCTGCAGGACAGAGGTGGGTTTTCCGTCCTATTTCCTCATATCTTCTCCACTGTCACGTAGGGGAAACCACAAGTTGGCACTGGTGTGTACCCACCATATTTTCCTCTTTGAACAGGCGGGCGTCTGCTTCTGATAGCTGTAATGCTGGCTCGTACAGGTGGAGAATAGTGCACCTCGCTCTTGGGTTGCTTGACACTCCTGGAGACTGTTGAGGATAAATTCCTGGTCCAGGTATTAGACAGACCCACCTGAGGTGAAGCATTTCTGGACCTGGTGCTCACCAATGAAGAGGAGAGCATTAGAGAGGTTAAGATTGGAGGCAGCCTGGGATGTAGCAACCATGCCCTGGTGGAGTTTGTGATCTTGAGGAATATGGGCCTGGCAAAAAGCAGAGTCAGGACCCTGAACTTCAGGAGAGCAAACTTCTGGCTGTTCAAGGAATTACTGGATGGGATCCCCTGGGAAACTGTCCTTAAGGGCATGCGAACAGAACAGAGCTAACAGCTCTTTAAGGTCACCCTTCTGAGAGTGCAAGGGCTCTCCATCCCCAGGCAGAAGAAGATGAGAAGAGGAGTCAGGCAACTGGCATGACTGAGCAAGGACCTGGAGCTTAAACTGAAGAAAAACAGGGAAATGTACAGGAAGCGGAAGGAGCGCTGTGTAGCGTGGGAAGAATACAAGGGTGTTGTCCGGATATGTAGAGATAGGATCGGAAAAGCCAAGGCACAGATGGAGCTGAACTTGGCAAGGGATGTGAAAAATAATAAGAAGGGCTTCTATAGGTACATAGGCAGGAAGAGACAGGCCAAGGAGAGTGTTCCACCTCTGATAAATTAGAAGGGAGAACTGGCTTCCTCAGACATGGAAAAAGATGAGGTATTCAATAAGTGCTTTGCCTCAGTCTTCACTGGTGATCAGGCTTCCCACGTCTGTCAGGATCCTGAACCTATGGGCGGACTGTTCATTGGATAAAGAACTGTATGGAGGGTCGCAGCCAAAGGGGTTGTAGTCAATGGCTCTATGTCCAGGTGGAGACCAGTCCCAAGCAGTGTCCCCCAGGGGTCCGTCTTGGGACCTGTGCTCTTCAACATCTTTATTGATGACTTAGACTGAGGGATCGAGTGCACCCTCAGCAAGTTTGCCGATGACACCAAGCTGTGCGGCATGGTCAATATGCCTGAGGGACAGGATGCCATCCAGAGAGACCTAGACAGGCTGGAGCAGTGGGCCCAGGATAAACTCATGAACTCCAACAAAGCCAAGAGCAAGGTCTGGCACCTGGGTCGCAGCAACCACGCTATCAGTACAAACTGTGGGATGCAAGGATTGAGCAGAGCCCTGCTGAAAGGGACTTAGGGGTACAGGTGGGTGGCAAGCTGGACATGAGCCAGGAGTGTGCCCTCGCAGCTCATAAAGCCAACTACATCCTGGGCTGCATCCAAAGAATCATGGCCAGCAGGGCAAGGGAGGTGATCGTGCCCCTCTACTCTGTGCTGGTGAGACCCCACCTGGAGTGCTGCATCCAGATGTGGAGTCTTCAGTGCAGGAGGGACATGGACCTGTTGGAGCATGTCCAGAAGATGGCCACAAAAATTTTTCAAAGGATGGAACACCTCCCCTGTGAGGACAGGCTGAGAGAGTTGGGGTTGCTCAGCCTGGAGAAGAGAAGGCTCCGGGGCAGGCCTGATAGCAGCCTTTCAGTATCTTAAGGGGGCTACAAGAAAGAAGGGGACAGACCCTTTAGCAGGGCCTGTTGTGATAGGACAAGGGGAAATGGTTTCAAATTGAGAGAGGGGAGATTTAGACTAGATATAAGAAAAAACGTTTTTACGATAAGGGTGGTGAAGCACTGGCACAGGTTTCACCTTCCCAGAGTGGTGGTGGATGCCCCATCCCTGGAGACCTTCAAGGTCAGGCTGGACAGGGCTCTGAGCAACCTGCTGTAGCTGTGAATGTCCCTGTTCACTGCATGGGAGTTGGACTAGACGGCCTTTAAAAGTCCCTTCCAACTCAGATGATTCTATGATTCTATGATAATCAATTCCCAAGGAATTGAAGGATTGAAGGAAATGAAGATTGCAAGTATGAGATGAGGAAAGCTAAGCCCAGCGACTCCTTTTCTAGAAGAAACAGTAGCTACACACAAACTACACTGAGGACCCATTTAGTGATTTGCATAAAAAGTTCCATCTTGTGAAAACTAGCACTTCTATCATGTCTGATACTAAGCTGACAGTCATGAGATATAGATTAGAAATATATATATATATATACTACCAGAAATCTCAGAGCAGAACTTAGGCTACTAAAACTGAAGTTTATGCTGAGGATTTCTTTGATACCACTTTAGTACCATGGTCCCAAACAGACATGCCTTGTACAAAATGGCAAAATTTAGTTGTAACTGTAGGTATTTTCCTACCAGTTCACAAACAACACATGGATTTCATAGAACTATCGATCAAAATTTTTGTGATCAAAGCACTTATTCCTGCTCCATCTACACATTAAAATTGGCTTTGTACTGTCTTGAAATGCATGACAGAAGTTTTCATCCTGAGGAATGGTTAGGAAGAATTTCTATGGGCTGAAAGGAAATTTTCAGCATGTAATCACCTATGTGGACTGTTAAATTCACGTTAGAACACAGATACCTGCACAGAGCTGCACAGCTGGAGCCACCCACAGAACCCTCTATTTGTAACATACAGCACTGAATGCCAGGCACAGGTAGAACTCAACCTGATCCTTTTCTCCAGTGAATAACAGATCTCAGTTCTCTATTAGAGGCTGCATGTGGACCTTGCAGCAAGGTCATCCTTGGCAGCATCTACAGCCTTACCTCCTCCTACAACCACGGTTTGAGTTCTCAGCAGCCTTAAAGGACGTACATCCACTCTGGATCAAATGAGTAGCTGTGGCATTGGAACTGAACTTGAACTACGTTCGAGTTGTCAGCAGTCAATGGACTAGATAATTCACTTATGTCTACCCTTCTGAATTCAAGTTTCTCACAAGGCTGAGCATTTCTTTGAATGGCTTCCAAGTCCTACTAATAACCATACTCCTGCTATTTTTATCTTTTACACTATTAGTCTCTTTAGACTTGTAAATTCAGCCTTCTAAACAGATCTTAACAAGGACAGTTCGCATCCCTGAGACTAGCTGTGAAAATACTGCAAAATCAGCAGTCTTGTTCCAGCAATCGCTGGCATTGCAAACCTGTGCTCCCTAGGATGATTTTTACTCCTGAACTGTGCCTTGCTCTGATTACTAATTACAGAGTTTCCTTTTACATTCTTGTTTGACATGATGAGACCTTTCACCTCCTGTTCAAGAAAATTAGGGTTTTATACTGCTCAGATTTAATTATAGCACAGTGAAAGTATTGTACTTAAATGTCATAAAAATAAAACAACAACAAAAAAGAAAAAATACAGAATGGGGTTACATAACACCAGTAAAGATGCATTTACAATTGAAGTAATTTATTTGAAGTAATAAATGTTTTTTTTTTCAGATCTTAAAATTCATGGTTACTTGTCTCAAATCCCAAAATAAATGCCTCTAATGGTAGAGGTGCTTTTGAAATCAGAGGGGTCAGGATTTGGGGAGCCAAGGTTTCAGAACTGCTTCTCAACCTGCCAGTGATGATCACTTGTGAAAAGCATTAGGTAGGCAAGATGTGATAACTCAAGCTTGTAGAAGAGTCAAAGCATACAAAGTCCATAAGCCTTAACTATATTTTCTCCGTTCTGAGTCAGTTTCAAGGTTATAAGGGGAAGGTTTTCTTTTAACAAACTGGTATGAATTTTAAAAGCAATCAACCTAAAATAAGGAATTAAAATTACAGCTGTTGCTGAGTCAAATCAAACTGAACTATACGTTTTCAAAATTTTTAAGGTGGATATATTAGATCCCTCATTAGATCACACAGTTGCAATGGTTTTAATACAAAGCCTAACACTAAACAAAAACTCAGAGACCATTGAGATCATTAAGGGTGCTTCTTTTTTTCTTTTTATTTTATTTTTTATTTTATTTTTTAAAGCATAGATCCTGACAAAGTTTAAAACCCATTTCAAATTTTGTTTTTAAAATAGCTTTTCTTTTGAGATTCTACTTTATTTAAAACAAACAAAACAAAACAAAACAAAAACAAACAGATTCGCTTAACACTGAAGCAGCAGTTGCTTTCCCTCCAGTATGCATCTTGGGTACTATTGGTACTATTTAATACTGTTTCTAGTCAGCAGATTTTGGAAAGCAATCTATTTTGTAATAATCATACAACCAAATATCTATTACATATTAAATAGCTATATAAAACACATAGTACTGAAATACTTGGAAAAATATTATTTTGACTGAAGAGAGGATTATATTGACTATTACAGTTTCACTGTTTGCAGGTAAAGTTATATAACCTGTATCCATCCTGTGAGCACTCTAGGTCTAACAGCAGTCTTTGATGTTCTCTTTGACATTAGTGTGACTCCAGTGGAATAAAAGTACTGCTTAGCACTTACCCAGCACTTTTTATCTTCAAAGCACTTTGCAAACATCATAATTAATGTTGGCAACAACCTGGTGAGTCTTGTAACAGTCGTCCTCCCCAGGTGATACAGGGAAGAAACAGAGAGAAGCTGCTTACCTAAAAAGAGAAGAATAGTGTTTGAGACTTTCCAGTTCTTTGCTTTGTGCTTTGATCACATCTATAGACAGTATTTTCAACAATATTTAATGTTGCTATTGCTGCATGATAATCTACTTTGGTCTTAAATCATGAACGGTAAAGGAAACTAAGAAAATTCATTTGCTGAATATATAAGAAAAACTCCATCCTAGTAAGATGAATATATTGTAAAATATGATTTCATTACTTAGAGTATCTACACACACATACAAAACCAACAGACCCAGGATCACTGCGCACTAGTCAAATATCATTGTGTCACATTATTAAAATTACCATTTTTTTTAAGCTAGATTTTCTATTCTTTGATCTAATGCTATTACTTCCATACATATTCAATACATTACTGCAAAAACTTAGGATGACAGACTCAGAATGGACAGCCATAGCCAGAAGAAAAATTAAATTTCAAAATTTATAAATTTACTTTCCATAGACTCAATCCATGATACATTTCAAACCCTGTAGTGAAGCATACAATGACTTGTAATGTATCCTGCTTACGGTATAGGAATCACCCACATTTATAAATGGTAAAAATTATGAGAATAAATTAATTTTGCAAAATCTCCCTTTGTGTCCACAGTTGATATGGTTTCAGATACGATATAATTGCAGCTTCTCCATTATTACCTTAGAGAAAAGGCCAAGAAGCAGGAATACAATCTTCAAAAGCTGCTGTGTGGAAAGCAATACACCTCAACTAACTCAAAGCATCCATGACAGGCCTTTTAAGCCTTCTGCCTTTCCTGAAGGACCAGGTACTTTGTGCTGGTTGCCCTTGACTTGTGAGTCACATATCTGAATAATCACCCAGAGTGAAGCACCTTTAGAAAGCATACGAAAGGATTAATCTTTCCTGTCAGAGGACAGCCAGAGGAGGAGGTGATGCTGGCACAGTTTCATCCAACAGCACACGTGTAGCCATCCTGAATGCAACTCAGCAGAGATTTGGAAAACCATTACCTCCGCCCTCCAGTAATGCCTCCAGGTCCAGCCTAACATTTGCTGTTGGAGACAGCGTAATGGCCTTGTTGCTTCTGATAAGGAAGCATTATTTGGGGCACACAAAAGAAAGGTGGTAAAAGAAAGGCTCACTGGCCTGTAGTTCCCCGGGTCTTCCTTTCTCCCTGTCTTAAAAATGGGAGTGATGTTTCCCTTTTTCCAGTCACCGGGGACCTCGCCTGACAGTGGCTCGGCAACCACATCAGCCCACTCCTTCAAGACCCTGGGATCCATCCCATCCGGCCCCATAAACTTGTAGACGTTCAGTCCCATCAGGTGGTCTCAAAGTTGCTCTGCTCTTACACAGGGAAGGATTTTGCTTCCACCATCCCCACTTGGATTTTCAGGGGCACGAGAGACCTGGGCAGCCTGACCAGCAGTGAAGACTGAGGCAAAGAACTCATTAAGTACCTCAGCCTTCTCCACATCAGAGGAGGCCAGTTCTCCCTTTCCATTCGTTAGAGGGGGAACACTTTCCTTCACCTGTCTCTTCTGCCCTATGGAGCTAAAGAAACCCTTCTTGTTGTTTTTTTATATCCCTCCCCAAGCTTAATTCTACCTGCGCCTTAGCCTTCCTGATCCCATCCCCTCATATCCTGACAGCACCTCTGTAATCCTCCCAGGCCACCCATCCCTGCTTCCACTGCCTATACTTTGCCTTCTTTTCCCTCAGTTTGACCAGAAGGTCTTTGCTCAGCCACACTGGTTTCCTGCCTCCCCTGCCTGATTTTTTATTCTGGGAGATGGAGAGTTCATGTATTAAGTGATTCCTTCACCTTCATTAATTTTACATAAATGCTGGATTTTTCAGAGTTTGAGAAATTTGCACAAAAAAATCATAAACTATACTCATAGAAAGTCTTGCTTTCTGCTGCTTTTTAAAATCCTTACAATCTTAGAGAAAATACAAATAAAAGCCTGTAAAAGGCAAACATGAATGCACTAGCCAGCTCACAATGTAATTGCAGCCACACATGCAAGTGAAACAGCGGTGGATAAATGCAAGAGGCTGAATCATTTACATGGAAAGATGCAGACTGAATAGATAGTGGAGAACTAGCAATAGAGATCTATGTTGTAAGTAGTTGCATTTCTGTGCTCTCCTTTCAACTACTTGGCAACCCTGCCAACGGCAGAAAGGTTGGAACTAGATGATCTTTGAGGTCCCTTCCAACCCAAGCCATTCTATGATTCTATTTGCATGCAGAAGCAATACAGCATTAGCATAACTGCTCTGTAATATGGCATAATTGCTGCAGCAATATAAAACTCATACATTCAAAAAGCATTTATATACATAATTTCTACAATAACATCAAAGGAAAACAGAGCCAAAACAACAACAAAATATCTCAAAGACGTTCTGAAGGGGAAGGGTTCAAAATTTGACTTCAGCAATGTTTTGATCACTGCCTGCTACCTGTTATTTTTATTCAACCTACTATAAGCACAGATAGAAATGTTAAAGAGCTGAATATCATAAGAAAAAAATCAAAGTAGGTGTGTATATCACTAGCTACTGTTATTTACTTATGTCAAAAACTATTCCACTAAATGCAGAGGTTTATCTTGAGTCAGAATGATAAAAAAAGAGTATGAAAAGAAAAAGCAGTAAATTCTTCCAGCTACCTACCTAGCTATTCTTGCAGTATCAGGGAAAACTAGAAAATACAAAACCTTTCTGTCACATTTAGACACATTCTTCTACAGTTGATAGTTGCAAAACAAAATGAAGTTTTATTGCCTCCTTTTTCCATATACAAACATTTCTCAGTTTCATAATCCAGTGTTACAGACTGGTTTTAGTAGTCTTTTTCTGGTAAAGTACTCACTTCTGGAAACTGTTTATTTTCTGCAAATATTCATACAAATTTTAAAGAAATGAACTTAAATGCAAAAGAGCACCCAGAATAGTATGCCAGGGTCCATTCCTAACCTTGATGTAGAGTAAACATTACCAATACCTCTCTGTGTATTTGCAGATTACCTCGATTCCTCTGGGTGACCCTGCAATTCTCATAGTTCTGCATTCCTCCCATTTTCCCTCATTTTGCCAGGTATAGATGTTATTTCACATCTGAAAATAGCACCTAGTAAAACAGCACAGTACTTCCAGCTATGAAGTTTCTGTGCAGAACAGCTGTCAACACCCCTTTGCACCAAGCCCGAGCAGTACAGGCCAATGGGTAAGCTAGGTGCAAAGCTGAAGCATCCAGATGAAGCAGGTATAGCTTGGTCCATCGCTTTCTCCTGCTGGATGCTCTGCATGTGCAAAGAGATTTCTGTCTTCTCATGGCAAAGTAATACCAAGAGTATCCTTCAGGAAAAAAAAAAAGGTGCTATATATAAAAACAACTTAATCTCTTAAAAGCAGTTACTAAAGACTAAACTTCTGTCTCACTGCAGAACAGAAATTAATCTACTTTAGAAAGAGAAAAACCAGCCGGTCCTGCCTTTCAAAAGACAAAAGTTTTCAGGGCTTTATGTATCTTCACTTCTTCATCCAGTTCCTGTGTGAATACATTAGGCCATATTTTAGCTGGTATAAGCAAATGAAACTTCTTTTAAGTGCAGCTTACATTTTACAACTGAGGATCTGCCTCTGTGTTTTGCTGCCTTCGCTGCAAAAACTACTGGCTTGCAGCCTGAAACAGCTGTTGGAGGTCTTCTCACAGCAGAGGCGTGCCCCATTGCTCTCCACACAATGTCTTGCCCCTACATTCCCTGCACATCCACACAGGGGTCTTTTCAACTCAGGGATGCCTGCAGGCCTCCCTGATACCAAGGCAGGACTGCTGAGGCACCCCAACGTGGCTCTTGTGTTGCCACGCACCATGATCTGCCTGGATTTGGGTCAGCCAAGTTCCAAACCCAGCTAGAAACCAGTCGTAGCAGAGCCTGCACAGACAATCACATCCGCTGGGATGGAGCGTGCCTGCAGAGGTGGCCATTTTACTGCTACCATGCTTGGGTAGAACCTCCTGGTGAGATTGATAAGCAATTTTCTTTTCATCCCAATAGTGGACCTGTAAATTCCTTAACAAATAATGTTGAAAATACTGCAAGTTGGTACAAGTTCAATGGGAAATCAAACACGACTATTGGAACAAAATCAAAGAAACCTCATCAAGCTCAGGACACACTCAGATCTGAAAAGAAGTTGGAAAACTGAGAGTGTGCACAGGGGAAATAGTAATACATTTTCCTTTTTTTTAATTTATCCATTGATATCTATTTACGGGCAATCTTGGTGAGAGGACACTGGTCTAGAGAGACTGATTTGAACAAGGATGTTTCTGCATTTTCATTCCAGCTGGTGTATATACATACGACCACAGCTCAGAGTAGACTAGGTCAATGTGGGAAGACTTTGTTTCTCTACAGCAGCACAAAACCTAGTCACCAGCTATGCCATATACAGTTTGCAACCCTTGTTACCTTCCAGCATCTGCCTCTGAAAATCTCTCTGTCTCTGCAGTACATGGTTGAAGTCAAAATATTTTGTTGAATCCCATCTAGTGATTTGGTAGACACTGCTCCTACAAAGCAGCCTCCCTTGTGAAGGTGGTGAAATACTGCAGCAATTCCACATGTGTCCTTCCTTAAATAAAAATCAGTAATTTGTTGTACAATTGGCCTGTACAACTCATAGAAACTTTTCTGAGAACTTACTGTGTGAACTACAAATCTCTCATACCTGTATACTAGCATGTGGACAGGATAATTCACTAGTCCTGCCCATAAGAAATTCCCCCAAGGTGCTCTTGGGAACGACCTCCAGCAACAATTTGGATATGGCCTTCATGATTTTGCAGGAAGCTCCAAGCAAGTATCTTTCACTACTGCTTTGGATCTAGCGGTGTCAGCTTTGAACGAATTACTGCTCCATACACTCCATGAAAGTAATGTTATTTGTGTTTGGAGTGATGTGTATGGAACAGGAAGAGCTCACATGTAATGTTTTTTAAAAAACATAAATGTGTGCCATAAAATATTTTTCTGGAGTACAACTTTAAACATCTTTGTATGTTTGCAAATATATCAAAGAGATGGAAGACAGTGCAGAATTCATTTATTTAACTATAGCAATAAAGATTCTACATAAAGATCAGAAAAAAATAGTGATGTTTCATGTCTAGTCATCTGAAAAAGCACAAAAGGAGGATATAATGATCCTAAAATAACATTTGCCATATTTTGAACATCTGCTCCAGTCTGCATTTATAGTTCTCCTGTGTTTTCATCGTTTTCTTTCATCTTATCACATATGATTCAGAACAATATAAAACCAGAGATTTTCTAGGTTTCCAAGGTAATGGGAAGGGAGGGAGAGATATACATATCTGCACCCATCCCTAGAAATTAAAACATGCTACAGGTAACAATGTTTCTTTATGCAATTTCTTTATGGTGTCTCTGCTCTGAACTCAAAACCATCTTGGACTTTCTCCTTCCTATAAGTGCATTTATCTGGATCCAGCTGAGAATTCAAATAAAAGTTAGACTTAAGTAACAACAGGAACAGAAGGAAAAAGAAAAAGTAGTAAAACAAAAAGCACACCTTCTAATGCTCAAATGTTGCTATTGTGCTCTGTAGCACTTTTCTGTCACGAAATTTATTAAACAAGCATAATATAATAGTCTCCAGCTCTGATGGGGACAAGGAAGATGTGTTTTTTTTTTTTTTTTTTTTTTTTTTAAAAAAAAAGGAATTTGGAAGACTTTTCCCAACTCATTTGGGGATTATTTATTTATAACAAATTAATAGATATCACACACAATCTTTTTGTTAGGTAGATTGTTGGATTCTGCAGCTGTGTTAATACTGGTGTTTCTTTATACATTTAGCACTCCATAATCCAAAGGAGACAATGTGACAAAATGAAAAAAAAAAAAAAAGGCATACCAGCAACTACAGGCAATGTTATAAACAGAATAGCTTGCTCAGAATGTGCTTTGATTTCAATTAAACCATGCTACTTTGTAGAACTGTTGTTAAAGCTGTGGATCTAATTATGCCCTATTGTATCATGTAAAATCAGGAACTTCAAACAGCTATGTTAGTCTAGGCATGGCAGGAGAGAGGCAGACATAGCACTGTATGCACTATGATATTATTGCAGAGAACAGATTTGATATTTTTCAAGTCAAAAAAGACAACATTGCTACAGTTGTTGACCATAAGTCCTCCCAAGGGTAATTTTCTAATTTATCAAGGTTGGGAAGTACGAACGCATACTTCCATTGTGGGTGGTAGATGTGTACTGATTTTATTATCTGGAAGACTCATTTCAAAGAGAGAAGCAGGATAAGATCATTGCATAGAAAACAAACTTACCAGGTAACTGATACATAATGAGACTACTTACCAAGTGGCAATTTGTATTGCAGCAAAGTGACTGCAAAAATATAATATGGGCTAGAAGCTTCTTTTAAAAATAATAAAATATTGTAAACCAACATTAGAACAATGTTTCTATAAAAATTAAAACTGAAATATTTCTTAAAGCTTGACCCAAAATCTCCAGATGAAAATTACAGTGTTTTTACCCAAGTTTCTTATTACATTAAATACAAATTTAAAGTTTTCATTGTATTGTTTGAGTCACCCTTTAAACAAGCAGGGTAGCTGAGTTCACTGTCTAGGTACTCAGAGCAGCTTTCTGCTAAATGCAGCCATCCCACCAACTACACCATTTACCTTTAGTTGTTTAAAGTTTTTCTTTATGGAAAGGGCTTGCCTCAGAATTTTTTTTTACTTTATTTTTTTTTATTTTTTACAGATTTTGCAACAGCACTATAAAAAGTTAAAGTAAAAAATCTTGTTTTTTTATTCTGACAGAAAGGTAAACCCCATTGTGACAACTTTGTCCAATCAAGGCTACGCTACAGCCAGAACGGTAGCAGATGAAAGGCAGCATTGACTATTAATCATGGAAGATAAACACTTCCTTGGACAATAAGCTACTTTCAAAACACAAACAGAAGTCAATTTACTTTGAGGTACTCCTATGAGACAAAATAGAGGAATTTGTTTGATAAATTATTCATCAGATATCATTCACACAATTTTAATTATGATACTCTTCCCACAACATTCAACACACAGAAAAGCCCAGGGGATTCTAAGGCTCAAGACCACTGATGGCAGGAAACAGACTTTTCACCTTTATATTGACAGCATGTGTGGGGACTGGATTCAGTGGGTAAAAGTTGGTATCATCTAACTGTCTTTATGGTTGATGGAGAAAGAGCAGTGATCATGCAAAGGAATTAGTGAGCCAGGGATATTTCCTACGAGCTGCTGAGTGAATTCAGAGGCAGTTAGATGCCTCTTACAGAGTATGGCCCACCGGGCTGTAACAGAAGTGACGACAGACAGCCCTTCCACAAAGCAAGACTGATGAGATGAGGTGAAATGCACGGGCTCGTGAATACTGCAGTGGTCCCTACTGGTCGGAGAGAGAAATGTTGATGCTGTGACTGCCACAGACACTGTTCTCACTGTAAGGTGAAAAAGATGACATTTTCCAAGAGCTGAAAGAGTTGTACTCCCAACAGGGAAATAATGACAGTCATCATCTTCTTAAGAATGGAATTACTTCAGCACTAGCCAAAAATCTTTCAGTCTCACATCAGTCACAACACACCTTGCATTAAAAGTAAAAACTGATGAAATCTTCATAACCAGATTGATGTATCCCTTTTATACTTCCTGTAATAATAATAAAAAAAAAACAGTTCCAAGACTAGTGCGTGAGAGCAACTGACAGGAAGTGAGAGGAGAGAGAAGTTAAGACCCAAAAGAGCACTGTCAAACTTCTGTTTTAGGCATATGAACAAAGACAAAGGAAAAAAAAAAAAAAAAAAAAAAAAAAGATGATATTCTGAGAAGAAAATAAAAAAAAAAAAAAAAAAAAAAAAAAAAGAAAGAAAAAAAGTAATTTAAAGTGCTTGGCTTCCTTGTAGAAATTTTTATTTCATTTTTGGTTGGTTGACTATTCTGGGAGTGAAACCATAGAACCAAAATAAATAAATATATACTCCCCAAAAACAAACTCTCAACAAACCAACAACAACAAAAAAAGCAGAACGTTAATTGTGCTTTTTGTGTGTGTGTGTGTGTCCACATGATTCACTTCTCTTCATTAAGTTTGACTAGAGTCTAGGAGAGTGAAAAATTCATCTATAAACACGGGAAACAAACAGGCCTGTCTATTCCAACTGCTACAGATTGTAATTTCTTGTGCACATTTATACTGCCCTGACACTACCTGCAGCATACAAACATCCTCAATGAAATGTTCAGTTTTTTAAATTACAGCAGAGGCTGAAGCAACAGTACCATCTCATCACTGATATTCTTGGACAAGTTTCTTTTTGTGCTCTGTACTTCAAAAGAAGCCTCTCTTTCCCAGAGCCTTGCCATAAAGAGCTTACATAGGTCACAGATCAGACTGATTTAAATGCAGTGCAAATAGAAATAGGATGAACAAGAAACTATTGTGGGGGCATCTGTGTCTGCTAAGTTCTGGAAATGGCGGGATAGAAGCTGAAGTCAGAGGAAGATTTTCTGATTTATCCGACCAATTATCATTTGCTTCTTAAATAATTTTATCACAAATAAGAGTTCTCCATTGTTTGACTATATGTTGGCAAGATAATGTTAGCTTTGCATCAGATGCCACATGACCCTGAGGTATTACTGAAGGAAACACAGTATAAAGACATCTGTCTTCAAGCTTTTCTGAAGAATCACCTCTACCTATATTCAGTTTACTTAAGACCACTGGCTATAAGTGGCAGGAAAGGTCAAAGTGAAGAGGTCACATCCTGTTCTGCCCCAAAGTCTCTATTATCCAGTAAAGGCTTGAATGTCAGAGAAGACATTTTGTGTCTACATTGGGGAATGTCTTGGTACCTCAGTCTTCATGGCTGCTGCACCCTTCCACTAAGCTGCATTGGCAGTGCCCGAGAGCCTCCATGGCAGACTTCTCCTTTGGTGCAGCTGTTGCAGCACTGTGGGTCTCATGCCTTTCATCTGCAAAGCCCAGTAGTGTTGTGGCATCTTCCCATGGGAAGAAACCCCCACTGACATGCCACTTGCCCCTCTTTACCTCCCTCCTTCCTTCACATAATTTTGAAGATTTTAGTTTATTCTTGAGAAAACTAAATGTAATGCACAACAGAGATACCAATTATTTAAATATGTGATATCGAATACTAGATGTGCACAGGAATTAAAAAGCCAGTTAATATGCAACACTTATACCTGATTAGCATGCTCCAAAAAACACTAAGAGCATCATAAACACAAACAATCAATAGGAAATTTGAGTAGGTCCCGAAGTATAAAGTGCTAGGGTAAAAGCATCATCCTTGTCTTCATCATTGTCATCTGCACTGGAGACAACCCTGCCCACACAGAGGACACTCATCTGAAGAAACCCATCATTGCTGTTCCTGTCTGCCAGTTAGTTGACTACCTCCTTCTCACAAGGGAACAGTTCATTCCCAAAATATCACACTGTCAAGGTAACTGTTGGGACAACTCTATCTCCTTTGCACATTAGGGTAACTGTCTCCTGCTTTGTAAACTTCAGCCCTGGTGCCAATGAACAGGGCAGTGCATTTAGAAGCCAAAGAGAAATAAGGTGATAAGAAAACAGATGGGAAAAATATCACGACCTGGTATTCACAGTGCTGGAAAGTGGCATGAAGAAAAATAATCTAAGACAGTTTTACAAAGATCCAGGCTATTTTCATGCAAAACAAGTTGATAATCTAGGCTAGCACATAAAATAGTTTATTTGGAAAATAAGGAACATTAAAACTCCACACTACATATTTATAAGCAATGGTCAGTTAACAGTAGAACTACCAGTAAAGTGAACAGTTTGTATGAATTATTTGGCAGATTACAGGTTTGGCTGGTAATACCTCTTCAAGTCTGATGACTTCTTGATATTTGTCTAATTTAACTATTATTGCAACAGCAGAATTAGAGCCTTTACTGTTTGTTTCCAGTGGAAATATAACAGGTAGCTCTGGTAACTTTCGAGTGAAAGACTGTCAGTAAAACACATTTTTTGTTAATGTACTTCCTGACATCCTGTTTTACTCTGTCACACCTTCATAAGACTTATGGTAATTTTATCTTATATTTATTGCTTCCATCTATGTTTAATCCACTCAGTCATCTGCCTGGACTTATGCAAGGCCTTTGACACGGTCCCAACCACATCCCTGTCTCTAAATTGGAGAGATATGAATTTGAAGGGTGGACTGCTTGGTGGACAAAGAATTGGTTGGACTGTTGCAGCCAGAGGCTTGTGGTTAATGGCTCTACATCCAGGTGGAGGCCAGTTATGAGTGCTGACACACAGAGGTCCATCTTGGTACTCTACACCATCTTCATCACAGACATAGACACTGGGATCAAGCACACCCTCAGCAAGATCGCTGATGACACCAAGCTGAGTGGTGCAGTTGATATCCCTGAAGGAAGGGATGCCATCCAGAGGGACCTGGACAGGCTGGAAAAGTGGGCCCACGAGAACGTGATGAGGTTCAACAAGGCCAAGTGCAAGGTGTTGCACTTGGGTCGGGGCAATCCCAGGTGTCTGTACAGACTGGGAGAAGAACTCCTTGAGAGAAGCCCTGCGGAGAAGGACTTGGGCGTTGCGATTGACAAAAAGCTGGACATGAGCCGGCAGTGCGCTCTTGCAGCCAGGAAGGCCAATGGCATCCTGGGCTGCATCAAGAGAGGTGTGGTCAACAGGGAGAGGGAGGTGATTGTCCCACTCTACTCTGCTCTTGTAAGGCCTCACCTGGAGTTCTGTGTCCAGGCCTGGGGTCCCCAGCACAGGAAAGATATGTAGGTGCTGGAGTGGGTCCAGAGGAGGGCCACCAAAATGATCAGAGGGCTGGAGCACCTCTCCTATGAAAAAAGGCTTAGGGAACTGGGTTTGTTCAGCTTGGCTAAAAGAAGGCTCTGGGGAGACCTCATTGCAGCCTTCCAGCACTTAAAGGGAGCTTGTAACAGGAGAGAGACCAACTCATTCCTTGGTCTAACAGTGCCAGGACAAGGGGGAATGGTTTAAAACTAAAAGGGAGATCTAGATTTGATGTTAGGAGGAAATATTTTCCTCAAAGCGTGGTGAGGCACTGGCACAGGCTACCCATCCCTGGAGGCGTTTAAAGCCAGGTTGGATGGGGCCCTCGGCAGTCTGTCCAGTGGCTGGCAGGGTGTTGGAACTAGAATGGGCTTTAAGGTCCCTTCCAACGCAGCCATTCTATGATTCTATGATCCTTGTGGGTCTCTTACTACTCAGAATATCGTATGATTCCAATAAATAAGAGAAAGCCAAGTATATCTGAACAATGGACTCTTATCATTCAGAAGAATACAATGATGGCAACAATAGACTTGCCTAGTGGTCACCGGACTGTATCTGATCCTGCTTACCCTTACTGGGGGCTGTATCCTACACCTTTGGCAAGAGGGACATGAGATGGACCCTGGATGCTGAGGCCCCTACCCTGCCAGCCCAGATATCCTCTGAGGCTCTCAGCACATTGACAGCATGGTGGATCAAAAAAAAAAAAAAAGAAAGAAAAATGAAAGACAGCATGTTCAATGGTGAATTATGACTGTGGTGTAGTTTTTGGATGGACAATGGAAGTTCAAAGATCTTCCTTGAACAATAGCTATTTCATAGCCAGCAACTTTTGCAACACATGCATTTGGACAGAGCAATATACCAGTCCAGAGTGTATGTGTTTCAAAAGTTGGCATACAGAAGCAAAAAGAGGCAAGACTAAGATACCACTGTCAAGCAGAAAAGCTAAGCTCTAGTCCTGATGTATTGTATTATTAACACTTAATATTGTATTACTAATACTCACTTCTTAGGAGGGATCTGTAGTACCAAGGAATATGAATGTGTGGCACATTGTGACCCTAAAATCACATGAGCATTAAGTTCTTATTTCTTTTGTTTGTCTTTCTCCAGTTCACTGACTTTGTCACAGTTAGAAGTACTTCTGCTAGGAATACAAAACTAAGCAGCGGATACATGTTTTAAGTTTTTACTTCACTGTGACTTCAGCTGACGAAAGCATGGTTAAAATTATAACGTTAGCAACTAAAGGAATACTCACATCACAAATTGTCACACGCCCATAACAGAAGTGTGGAAGAGAGGCAGTACATCACTGACTTCAGACAGACAATTTATATCTTGAACTTATTTTCATCAAGGTTATGTTGTTTCTGTTTCAAATGCTGTATCAGATGTAGAGATCTTCCATGGGCAACTACTACATTGTTGCATGCCTACACAAAAAGAAATGATCTGCGTTTTCAGCCCTCCTGAGCAGAAACAAGTACTTCTGTAGAGTGGATTACATGAATGAAGTGATTACACAGACATCTGATAAACTTGTTTACAAGAACTTCAGTCCTAAGTGATAACTTGAGCTTGAGACCAGACCTATCACTGCTTTTGAAAACTGCTATTAAATTCGTATAGTTCAGTGCAGTCACATTAAAGCACTGAAAGTATTACCTAAGTCATTGAACTGAGAGCAGACTAAGTCAAACTCATCTGCTCTCAGGTTTACCAAGGAGATGCAAGTAATTCCCAAAGCAAAAATATAATATTAAACAGGAAAATAAACCTAATATTTCTTTAAATTTCAAGAGACTTCATATTCATTGAAGCATTTGTACAAAGCTTTTTCTTCAATTTCCTCTCATGTTCTCCACATCAATAAGGATAAAAATAATATTTTAGATTTCTTTTTTTTAAAACAGGGATTTTTGGACTTTTTTTCCCCTGTAATAATATTTCCAAGGCAATAACAGATGGTGGGTTTTTAATATGTTTGTGCAGACAGACATTCTAAGTGTTCTGACAGTTATTCCATGTGGCAAAGCGAGTAGATGTAGGTTTCACATTAAGTGGCAAGGCTAGGCTATGGAGAACAAGGAACGAGAACAAGGAACGGAATAGCATCCTATGTTAGCCTTTCTAATCTGTAAAGTCTTCCTGCCATGGATATTTATGGATTTGCAGATGTAAAAGTGAAAAATTCTGTTTTCAGGTTTGGATTTTTTTTTTCCCTAGCAGAAGTAACCTTTTCTTATAGAAAGGAAAAATTATTTGTGAAAAATTACTGTGTGGAAAACTGTTCTGCCAAAAACAGTTCTGGTCTTTAAATTGTGACAAAGCATCACACGTTTAATAAAGTCTTGTAAAATTTGAAAACCTCATGACATAAATACAAAATTGCTCTCTCTGCGAGATGCACAGAATAAGCTAGACACATAGCCATTTTAGATGGCAGCAATATCTTAGAAGTAAAGACCAATGCTTCACTGTAGTTTTAGGTGACAACACTGACTACCTGGTCAGTACTTTGAAGTTAAGTCTTACTTGAGGGCACAATCAGAACATAATTTCTGCATGAGATAAGATGCTAACATCATAAGAAAAAAAGTACTTCTTCCAATCTATTTTTTCATTCAGTTGCTAACTCTGAGGGTTTATTCTCATTGCTGTTTTTCCTTATCCATGCAACACAGCTAATACTTCAGATGTACAATTTATTGTTCATTATTTATAACAATTTTTTTTTTTTTTTTTTAAATCAGTTAAGCCCATTAAATAATATTTTTCCCTCAAACATTCTGGCAGTGTTTGGTCCAGTAACTCAGCATTTAACCTTTACCTCCCAGCATTAAAAGCCACTTCACAGCTATGCAGTCAGCCTTTCAGAGTAGCAATATATCCCATTATCTATTCTATTCCCATTAAAAAAAAATAATTGCGTACTACATGCATAGCAGCTAGAAAATAAATTTGCAGTTTATCATGCCACAGTTTCAAAGAAAATACGGCTGAAAATATACAGTGAAATACTGGCAAAGTCTTTCCTTAATGTAACTACAGTACAGGTTCAGATGTGATACCCACTTCTGACTTTCAGAAGCGAGAAGTAATGAATTTCAGTAACACAGAAACTACCATCTTATGAAGGTGTGTTCAGAGCTGGTGTTCAGCACAGGCAACAAAGAGGGCTGCTCAGTGGGTTTCCCCCTCTTGAGAGCCCTCAGGTTAACCAAGTAGAACAGTACGGTGTCGTGCCTCAACCTCCCCTCATTTTCCTCCTTAACCCAGCCTTCCCCTCAACCACCCTTCCTACATCTCCTCCTGATGGTGTGGTTCAACGCTGTGTGCAACATATATTCTAATTTCTGCACCCTAATACAGACCTGTTTTGTACTGCTTCTTAGATCCTAGTAAGCACAGGGAATTCTCACGTCTGCCTAAAATAAATGATGAACCTCTGGGTCAACAACTAGTTATAGATCTCTGTGACAAGATTAGCCAGTCAGGAATTCCCAGCAGACAAGACTCGGGGCCCATCAAGTTTATTTTCCATAGAGAAAGCCCCTTAACCTCCACCAAGAGTCACTCCAAACATCACCGATCTTTGCAAACTGTTTGCCGTCTCCCAGCCCATTTCACGGGAAAGCTACCGAGCAGATATCAACAACCCTTCATTTGCAGAAATTAGTTACGTTAAAACCCTTAAAGGAATTCAAAACAGTCAATAATTGTTGACCATGGTTTAAGCCATCTCTGTGGTCTATGCTTAGGAAATCTATTTACACCAGTTTTCAAAGGGGTTATGGAAATATGAATAACTCAGCTCCTCAGAACTGTTACTCAAATTTTGAGGTAACATTTTCACATCAAAATCACTGAAAACTTGAATTATGCAACTATAATGCCAAATCATAGTTTGGATGAAGTTCTTATGGGATGCGATGAGCACAAATCCTCATTCAGAAGGAGCTTATGATTTTGCAGGACTGAGGTACAAATTTTGAAAGGCATAAATAGAAGTCAGGTGTCAAACTTGTTGATTTACAGTGCAATTTTAATATTTAATCTTCATTTCCTTTTCTCAGAATAGAGAATGAACAAAAACATTAAACTTTAGCATCAGTAAGCCAGTAGGTACCATGTGATTACTGCTTGGAGAAGGTTTTGCAGATCTAAAGGCCCCAAGTCACGGAGGTACTTGGAAAATCCCATTACGTAAGGTTCACTGCTGGTTATCTTGCTGCATCAAGGCACTAACATGAAAGTGGTTGTGCTTTTAGGGATGATAAATAGAAAATGAGGAAACAACTCATTTTGTATACAAAGAAAAAAAAAAAAGCCATTTATACATATTCCTGAGCCATGAGTGCAATTTGTTGCTAAACAGCAGTATTACAAATTCTGCAATGGCAAGAGGAATAATGATTTTGTCATGGGAAAAACAATTGGGAAAACAGGAACACATCATTACTTTGAGCAGTATACTTTTCTTTATAGCAATGCATATTCTTAGAAATACAAATAATAATGCTTAAAATAAGAGATATGAGGAAATTTACAGATAATCAGAGAGTGATTTTTCAATTTATACTCAGAACACAGAAAAAAATTTGAAAGCAACTTAACAAGGTCTGTTGACAGTACATCATAGTATATCAGAAACAGGGAACATGGTTTTAGTTATTCATAAGCTTAATTGTGTCAAACTGTTTTATTGAACATACAATGAAGATACTCACCTTAACTGATACAACATTTGAGTCACTTGTGCCCTGAAACTCCCTCCCTGAAGCCTTTTAAAATCAGGTATACTTGTTAACATGCCATACACAAATTTTTCAGTGGAGAAAAATGAGCATGTGATTTTCAGCTGAGTGCTGCAATATTACAGATCAGTTTAGAATTTTTAGTCATCTATATAGACATGGAGATTAGCTAGATATGATAAACATATCTCTAATCCAACATTAAATGACAGGGGATCTTTAGTAATATTAAGTACAAAGGATCTCAGTTTCAACCTACAAGGCTAAATGGTTTTTAAACAAGATGAAGATCACAAAACCAAATTCTATTCGCCCTGTGATAACCATAGGACATTGAAAACTGTTGACTTGATAATGACTGGGACTGCATAGGTACCACAACAGACAGTTGTTACAAAATTAGTTACAGCTCACACGCAGCTCTGGATAGTAGAAATGGATTATCTCATGTCACAGTCCTGTTTGTATTGATCAGATAACCAGAATGAAAAAAAAAAAGATGTGCATATGTTTAGATGGATTTAAGCAGCAAGTCAGTTTTCTTAACTCAGCAATGGGGAGAAGTACTGGCCACACACTTTGTCTTCTTCAATACTAGACATTCTACAAAACCTAGAAAGGCAATACAGAGTTCTTGTAATATAACCAATGTTGTGGTACAAGATTTCTCTTGTTTACTCCACAGGGTTCAGATCACTTCTGTGTCATTTCAACTTTTTTTCTTTTGTACAGAGAAAACTATGGTGGGGGAGGGTGGTGTCTGTGTGGTGGAAGCTCCAAATGTCTCTTTTTTTTTTTTTTCCCCCTCCTCCTCCCTGACAGACAAATAGTTCCACAGCTTGGTCTGATACTTCAAGAACTGGCCTATTTATCATTTCCTTGAAAGGAACACAGCACCGAAAGCAACAGTAAGAGCATTTCTCTGCTACAAAATATTAACTTTCCTGAAGTTCAGCTCTAATAGAAAAAAAAAAACACCTTTCTGATCCACAAAATAGAAAGACCACGATGTTCATGGAACCTTGGAAGAGTGTTTATTTGCATCAAGAGACAGGACTGCATCAAAAGCATCAGGTCACATCCGCAGTGTTATGAAATATTTGGAAAGGAGTGAGAGAGTGAGCCAGCCACCTGCCTTCATTTGTCCCCCATGAGCAGAAAACAGCATCTGCCCTCCTCTGCAGAATAGTCCAAGTTGTCTGACTAGTTGAGGCCAGATGTTGGGATGATTCTTCTTCCATATTATTCTCAGAACTTCAGTTTCTCTAGAAATATCCCCTGCTATCAATTTTTCAGATAAGTGGGAAACTACTAGTCAGTACAAGTTATGCCACGGGGAGTTTCAATAGTGACAGTAATATTTTAGGAAGAAATCATAGAAAAGGATCATAGAATATGATTTCTCATTGGGAAGGACCCACAAGGATCACTGAGTTCAACTCCTGGCTCCACACAGGACCACCCAAAACCCAACACCCGTGTCTGAGAGCGGTGTCCAAATGCTCCTTGAACTCAGGCAACTTGGGGCCGTGCCCACTGCCCTGGGGAGCCTGTTCCATGCTCACCACCCTCTGGTGGGGAACCTTTTCCTAACCCCCAGCCTGACCCTCCCCTGACACAGCTCCATGCCATTCCCTCGGGTCCTGTTGCTGTCCCCAGAGAGCAGAGATCAGTGCCTGCCCCTCTGCTCCCCTGTGAGGAAGATGTAGGCCGCCATCTCTTTGTATGAGCAGGTCTTGAGGACAAAGAGACTATGAAAAACAATGCAGCAGACACATCATGGCACTGAATTTCTAACAATTGTTGCAGATCTTCAGGTCAGATGTCATATATTCACTTGTGTTTTCATACAGCTTTCTGCAGTATTTTACAGTTTCTGATAAAAGAATAACGCTTAAAAAAAAGAGTTGGATGAAGGGGAAGGCTGCTGCAGAAATTTTAAAATACCTAGTATTGAAGCTTATCGCTAAGCCCTGACAAAATTAAGTACTTATACATGTATAATACTTAATGGAAAATGCTAACTTCTCTGAAAACCTATTAAGAGAGAATATGCTGACTTCAGTCTGCCATTTTATGTGGTAACTGAAAATGCATGCAGAAAAGAATAACAAAACAAATCAATTGAGAGTTCAAGTATACGATCTAAAAAGGATAGAAGCTGAAATGCTTTACATATCAACAATACCTTTCTTTTCTCTGTTGGATCCCTCCTGATGAAGGGCCATGGACCAGTGACTTTACCAGATTTGTCAGAAGCTTACAACACTGTTGTTCTATAATAGTTTCAGGCTACAAGATGATGCAGCAACTTCTGACTGTGCATCTTTAACCTGTCAATTGTGAGGCCAAAAAATGCTGCTTGTAAGACAATTTAATGGCTATTTATTAACTTCTACTATCAATTCCTACATTTTTTTTTGGAGGGCTAATATCCTAAATTCTGAATTCTACAATGTTTGCTTGTGAAATACATCAGTGTATTTAAGCAGCTAGTATTTGTTTGTTTCAAAGAACTACAAATCCTCATCTCTGTAACAAGAGTTCTTTAGCAATTAGCAGAAATTTTATTCACATGAAACTACGACATGGGTTTTCTATGATTATGCAGTAGTTCTACATTTTAAACATACCTAGTAGTCAAATGATTTATGGTGCACAAGTTTTATTCCTTAGCTTGGAATGACTATGGTTACATATGTTAAGGAATTTAATTCAATTACAGCATGCCTATTATGCTCTGGGCAAATCTGTTAAAAGGCTGTACCATTTTTACCCCGAAGATTTGTGCTATGCTTTTGCTTTTACTGTAGCCTTTTAGTCTAGAAATACTGAATTTCTGTTGTATACTTTTAATTGGAATATTATAATAATCCTGTCCCATGCTTTGATTATAATGCTTATTGGTGATTTAAATTTCCTCTTGGATGGTCTGCCAAATTCAGCTTTGTAAAAATGACAGCAATGAATTCAACTGCCAGGGTCTATTTATTTTACATGAAATTTATCATTTACACATTGCTGTTTTCATACATCTTTTAATACAGGTTCAACAGGTGCCAAGCCCTATCAAAGATTAAGGTAAACTTTAAGATTATTAATAAGATTATTTTTCTCTGCATTAGTGTTTATCACAATTCTTTCACAGAAAAAAACTGTTAATTAAATCCCCTTTTTATGTACAGTCTTTGTAGTCACAGAGGTAGGTTATGGAGAGTCATCATGCAAGTCCTTCTGTAAGGCTACAGTTTCACCCTGGAAAGGGGTGACACTGACACCAACAGATGCTTGTTCAGTTTCTTGTCACTCCATTATGTTCATGTACCTGCATAGGGGGAGAAGTTGCCATTTTGTGGTATGGGAACTAGTCTCCTTTCAGCAGTTGTAGTGCTTGGGGCATGTGCGTTTGGGCTGATTTTTTTGTTTTGTTGTTTTCAACACTTAGGCTTGATCCCTGATCTAGACCATAGTACAATGCCATGCTCATTATCCACAAAAACAACCAAACAAACTAAAACCCACTCTTTTATTGTGGAGGTACTGGCTTGGTCAAAGGCAGTAACACATAAAACAGTTTTACATTTTAAATGATAAAATAAACAGCTAATTCCTTCCCACTCTTCCTTCCAAGAGAAGAATCAAAGAAAGCGAAAAGAGACCTTATGTCACGAACAGTAGATATTTTACTTAGGATACTACATGAAAGATCCAAACACTGTGATAGCAGTAGTACAAAAGACCTGAAAAAAATTTCACAGGATTTTGAGCCTTGTGTTGCTTATTAAGCTAACAATTTCTGCACATACTCAGAACTTCAAACGTGTCTTTTCTCTTAACGTTTACTTTCAAGATTTATAGACACACTCACTGTGCCTGACATAAATGCTTTTGCATACATTATGCTTGTAAAATCTTGTAACACGCATGCAAATTGATATTTATTCAGCCAAAGCCATTAGCTGCACATGAGTACTGCTTCTGCAGTTATGCTGACGTATACATTGAAGTCTTTCAAACTTTTCCAAGCAGTATTCATCAGGGACCATATATGGGGCTTTGAGGTTGGTTTTTAAGTATTTGTAAATACAGCCACCTTGTCACTAAAACACATGGTTAATTTTACTTTTACATGAGCAGAACCAGGTGTATAGACAGTGAGATTCATACCCTGACAGCCATAGAAGCTGGATCAAGTACAGTGCCTCATTTTGCCTACACCCACAGCACTGCATCAATGACTATCAGTGAGGCTGTTATGAAGATAAATTAATTTCAGATTGTGAAGCGCTGATACATGAACTCTTTAGAAAACAAAGAAAAATTTCTTTTAACCACTAATCCCTTAGTCAGGAACAATCGCAAGAGTAATTATTTCCTCCCACTACATTAAAAAAAAATCTGATACTATTACTTCTCTCATTCAGAACTCATTTGTTAAAACACTTCATTTCTCCCAGAAGAACAGTAGATACACACAAACAAACACTCCAATGATCTCTTTGATATTGAAAGGGTGAAAAGAACAATTGCAAAATATCATTATGTTATGGTTTGGTACAGAAATCACAACTAGAGTTAACATACAGAGATTTGCTCTGAGGAAGACAGAAGATACATTACTTTCTTATTCATCTTTTCCATTTAAAGGTTAAATCTGCTATTGTTCTGGTAAAGAATTATTAGAATAAGGCTGGTGGTGCACTATAAGGAAAATGGATCAAATATTTTGCTAACTCTCCATGATCTGTTAAGAAAGCAGCTACTCCATGCATTAGCTTTGTGAAATGAAACGTCAACTATGTCCTGCTTGTGGCTATTTTCAGACTTCAGCAGATCAATCACTTTAAATACATCAAGTATCTACTAATAATGAACACGATAGATTTATTTGATTTCAATACTATGATTGTTCAGAAGAAAAACCAAAGCCTATAATGCTTCCACCTATGTTTTCACATACTGACATCTAATTTTTCGGACTGAACACTTACTGTTTATTTCATTGAAAATAAGAAATCTTACATACAAGTCAGTGTGCATATTCGCTTCAAATTGTATTGTATATGTCAATCAGCTACAATCTAATACATGTCTTTGTAGTGGGAAACAAGTGACCTTCATTTTGCAGAAAAAAACATAGCTGGTATATATTATGAAAAGACATTTACCATTGTTTAATGAAAAGAGAACCAAATTTTATTTTTTAATTCAGGGCAAAAGGTAATTTTATTAATTTGTATTACAGTACAGTTAGATAAAAGGGTGCCAGTTAAGTCTTAGAGGGTTTTCAGACAAAAGTGTTGGAAAATTGCATAGGAGATGTTGACATAGAATATCTTTTACTGTGCAATTAGTTAATATTACTAAGCTAAGGATAAGCCCTAAAGTCATGAGATCTTTAAAGATGGAATAATCTTCTTACAGTATGTAATTACATATTCATCCTTATTCCAAAGTTATGTGCAAGTACCTGTGTCCCTGATATCTTTGAAAGTATCTATTTTTTTTTTTTTTTCTGGACTTCATGAAGAATGCTGTTAAAGCAGTCATGTTTCGTATTCTGCTGATATTCTGCTAGTGCTGTTACTCCGAATTATCTTACTTAATCTTCCATGGCTATTTCAAGCAATCTCAAGATGTGTGGTGAAAGAAAAACCACCATTTTGAGGTACCCTGTGTTCAATATAACATTCATGGTTGAGAAAGAAGACACCATTACCATACTAGGGTGCCTCCACACAGGAGAATGATCAAGCATTTACTCTTGAATTTGTCTCATGATATTCTGTGCTATTTCCTGAAGCAAAGTTTCAGACACTGTCCCTGTTTAACAAAGTGAAAGTGCTATGGCCCCAAGACAATTTTATTGGTTTTCACCCCCCTTCTCTTCTCCTTTTAGTTTTATTCATAGATCATAAATATGAAATTCATCTTGCTTTGCTTACATAGAACAGATTTGGTTCCCTTATAAACCTGTAAAATGGAAATACATGCTTGAGATTGTTGTCATGCTTAAGCAGTTAGTCACAAGCCTCAGAAGACAAATTATTCTAGCCATAGTTTTAGGAACAGCAGACATTGAAGACTGTTCAATGTAACTCATCTTTATTATGGAAAAGAATAAAACAACAAAAAAGCATTGCCAGCGATGCACTACCCTTTTATCCTGACCACCTAAGTAAAGATTGATGTGAAAGAGAAAACCAGAATGCGTGAATTAAGGCTTTTTCTATAAAAGATATACTTTTTTCTGTTCTGTGAAGAGTAAAACTATTTCTGTGCTTACTTGTCGCACTCCATGCCTCAGTTCCCCTCTAGTTCTTAGTGGAAAGAAGTCCATTCTGCAAGATAACTCCAGTACACAAAAAGATGAGTACTGTAAATAGATACTTGCATGTTGCTAAGCCCACCAAGGTGTACAAAGAATTTATATTTAGTTTTCCCATCAGTAGAAGTCACTAATTTGCATCTATCTGCTGCAGACTTATCTATCCTTTACACAAAATAGATAAGGATTTTGGAAAACAATGCCCTTCTCAAATGCATCCAAAAATAACAAATAGGTTCATGAAACGTGACTGGCAGAGGTAGTTGGCAAAACTGCACAGATCTCATTCCATAAGACAGCTAAACTAGAACTGAACAACCCTATTAGAAAAGCAGATACCCATGTAAAGAGTTATATTTAAAAGCAGCTTGCAATCTTTTGCTGTTCTTGCTAAGAAACTCTGGACATTAGTAGAAGGATATAAAAATTAATTTAGAGAGGATTTAAATACAGAGTATGAGAAGTTTATGACATCAGAGGATTAACCCAAAGATCTCTGGTTTCTTGCTATGTCTTGTAACAGTGCATTTAGACATTAGATTTACTCTGAAAAGGTCACAGTATTCTGATATCACAGAATAACATAAAAAAAAAAAAAAAAGGATTATTAATCCTAGTTACCAGGAAAGATTTCAGCAAAATCCTAGTGCTAGCAGTGCTAAATAGCTACAGGATATACCCCAAGCTGTTTTCAAAGATTCTTCCAATTATTAGTTTCTAAGGCTGACTGCATTACTAATATTGTCATATTTTGAAGTAGGGAACCTTGTCAAGAGAAATGAGCACAAGGCATCCTACATTACCTTGACACAATCTCAGTCACACACACATCTGACAGAGCTCACTGATGACAATGGCTCCAAAGTTGATTTGTCATCAAGCATCATATCTTTGGAAATATTCATTCTGTTAAATCCAACAGCAATTCTCATGCATACTTGAATATTTATTTTAACTTATAAATTTAGAAACATTTTGAACTTATGCAGTCTGAAGAAGACAAATAAGCAGATTGTCTGATCAGTAAACTTTAAACAATAGCCTTCTTCCTTTCTCTATCTAGGTACAGAAGCAATGGTGTGGGTTTACTTCAAATATTTTGTAGTGCTGTCTTGGTAGTATATCATGCTTTCTCAGAATGCATCAGTATGGTTATTATGTCCTTGAACAGCAGTTAATGTTCTCCAAGATTCATGTCTTTCTGTGTATCAGTTATGTTTGCTAAAGGGTCATACCTCCTAATGCAAGGTTAGACAAAAGTAGAACAGAAATAGAAAAATACCTGCTGTTTTCCTAGCAGGTCATATTACCCACATCAAAAATACAGAAATAAAAAGGCATTTATCACAGACATATTTCAGCTGTTCTCTGCTGACCATTCTCAACAGAAGAAGAAAAACTTAAGAAAATGGCCTTTCAGGCTTTGCATAAGAAAATACTGATTTTATTTTTTAGAAGTAAATATGGATTTACAGCATGTCACTACAGCCATCAGCATCAGATTTGTTCCAGTGCTAGATCACTAGCACATCACTAGCACATGGTTTCATTGACAGCTCTGTGAGGAACAGGCAAGGGTCTTGCCTATTTACTATGAGATTCACAGGCAAATACACACAGTGGCTCATCTTGCAGATTTTAACTGCAAAGGCTTTATCATCATAATAATTGAGCAAAGTATGTGCTATGTTTAAGAACAGGTTACCAAAGCCTACAAGATATTCAAACATATTGTGGAACAAAGACAAAAATAGATTGTTTCACCTCACAGAAAATATTGACTTTGGGGAAAAATACACTAATATAGCTTTATTAAAAAGAACATTACCTAAGACTTCTTATTTAATTAACCTTTGCTCATCTGCATTCTTCTAACTGTGACATGCTTACTCAGCAAGCAATTGTACACTTAAATAGAAAGCATTCTTCAGTTATGGTTATATTCCTTGATTGCTGTTTGAAGAGCACTAGGGATAATACGATGCCTGAAAACTTGAAACTATTAGATCTGTTTTTCATTTCATAAAGCAGTATTACTCCATACTCTGAATCACAGACCTGTGTTTGGTCCACTTATTCAAGGGTGAGGTATTCAAGAAGAGTGTATTTGAAAAAATTATGTTCTTTCCTGCCAGAAAGGTGTCATAGAAATGCTGTGTCATTAAGAAGATTCACCCAAGTCCTAACATAACAGGAAAGATTTGTTTTTCAGGAAAAAATCTGCCAAAGGAGGATTTTACTAGCAAAACCAGAAATTACTAGAAAAGGAAACAAGATAGAAGAACATGAGAATGATAGAAGAACACATGAGAATGCACCAAATGCACCAAAGCATTTAAGCATATGGTTAACTACAAGCGAGTAATCTCAGTGGCCTCCATGACTACTAGGAACAGGTCCTAGCCAGTACAAGTGAGAAAACTTTCTTTTCAGGGATGTGCTGAACTTGCTGGTGTTCCACAGTAACTTTGGGAGAGTTACTCTGAGCTCATTAACAAACAAGTAAAACAAAAACAACTGTTATAGCTTATTTTGAGCTGTATAACATTATCTAAACTGAAGAAATTATAGTCTAAATTATAATAAATGTTCCATAAACCCGTGATATATTTGAGATGTATCAGGCGGCTCCTAAGCATGTTACAGGACCGTTCCATCAGATCCTGGTGGGGCCGGTGCTCTGCCCTCCCCTCCCCTCTGCAGTGTACACAGTCCCACTGCACCCCAGTGGGGCTGGGGCAGGCCCCGGGAGGCCGCCATGCCCAGGCGATGCAGTGTCAGCAGGTGCCAGGGAGGGTAGGTGTGTGTCTGGGCCCAAGATGAGGGCTGGGGCTCTGCCATGACTGCTGAGCACACAGCCCTGCCCAGGCCTCTCCCAGGTCCGTCACACCCAGCTCCCACCGGACAGCCGCAGCCCAGGTCCCATAGTGCTGGGCTGGGGGAGTTACAGTGCACAGGACGTGGGTAGAGGAAAGCTGGTGGCCTGGTGGCACTGACTGCATCCTTCACATGGACTCTAAATTGTACATCCATTTCTGATGCATTGAGGCAGGCAGAGCAACTTTAAGTAGTAGCTGCAATTCTTTTATAATCCATAATATAGCAAAGACCAAACAAAGCAGATAGCTAGGCAGAGGTGGTACTCCATGTTGTTGGAGAGCTGACATTAATGGAAACGCACCCAGACAGTAGGGTGGGACTCTCAACATCCTACCCCACAGGCTGAACAACTTGCTGTTCTGTGTACTGTGCTAAACAACATCCATTCCAGCCAAATGCTGTAAACCATTAATACTACAATCACTGAGTATTTTTTCAAATAAATCTTTCATTCAGACTGATACATCATTCAGGAGTAGACTTTGCATACTTGTTTCCTTTGAAATGCCTTGGAAATCATTTAAAACCAAGATATTTCACAGCAGCTAAGCTACTTCAAAATACTCGATTGCTTTTCAAGAATACCCTTTAACATTCATGTCATCTGCTCTCATTATGTAAAGAGGAGATGCTCCCAAATGATGAAGAATTATCTCTATTTCAGGGGAATATCACACTGAGCTTTGTTAAATGTACCTCCAAGTTTAAAGAGTATTTCCATTTGTAGCACTTAAATCACTTTAAAGATAAAAACATCATGATTAAGAATATAGACTGAGTACATTAAAAAAAAAAAAAAAGTAAATGGCATACTTTAAAAAAGGACAGTGCTCTCTTCCCTCCTACAGGTGTAAAGGAAGAGCAGATACTTTGATATTTTCAGTCTTACTCTACTTAAAAGTTAATGTAACTGAAGCAAAACACCAGTTGTGATGTTGGTATGACAGGTCAAAATTTGAACTTGAACAGCATTTGAAGTTAAACTCAGTAACATGAGTCTGACCATTCCCTGTAAGCTCTGGGAAAAATTTGCTGTTTAGAGTCTCCACACAATTCAAGAGAACTAGGGAATTTAGAAAGATTATCAGAAAATTACCAACTTTCAAAGATTTCAGCAGATATTTAATCTTTGGAGCTTCCACCACTTTTGATTTGGTGTAGGCAGTTACAGGGTTTCAACAGAGTTTCATTTCTTAATCAATACATGGACAGTAACCTTAATGCTGCAGCTCCCAGTTTAACATAGGGCAGCTCTAATTTTAAAACAAAGCATCTTTTAACAGTACTGCATGATGGGCTTGATCATTAGTTCTATCTATCAGAAGGACTAGGGACCTAGGAATTAAATTCAGTGATACTGTACTTTGAATCAGAAATTACTAGTATATGAGAAGAAAAAAGCTGGCTTTGCTGTATCCTAACTACCTCCAAAATAAAGAGGATAGGATCATCATTTTGGATTGGGCATTCAGTTTACTGTTAGTACTGAGCACTGCAAAACAAACAGCAATACAGAGCTTAAAGTCATCTTGTTAATACATTAACAGTTTTTTTTTTTTTCCATTTCTGTAGTGAGAATACAGTCTACAAAAGATTACTTCCTTATTTGTCCAGCTCTTGAAGCACTGAATCTAGAAGCATCACAAATAGGAATGGATTTTCTTAGTTTTATTTTTTTCCTTGTATTAGTAAGAAAATCCCTTAAATGACAACTATCATAGGGGAAAAAAAGGCTATTACTTCACATGCCAAGAATTTCCCCAGCAATAAATTGATTATGATTACAGTCTACTACAATTATACAGCCTGCTGTTCTTAGGCTAATTTATGTGTGAACACAGCAAATCTTAGCTGAGGTGAGCTGTTGATAGCCTCTCACACACTTGCCTGGAAACAACCACGTATTTCACAGGCAGTCCAACACTAGTCTTTCCCTTTTCCCTCACACTCAACTCATCTCTTACATTTCAGGCTTTTTTTTTTTTTTTTTTAAATCAGCCAATGCATACAAGTTTGGGATGTCTCTTATTTGAGAAAAGGAACTTTTCTGTAGCACAGCAGCATATTCATTTTCCCTCTAATTTGCATTGCCAAATTGCTGTTATTGAGAGTATTTTTGCACTGTATTCAAGAAATAAGATGTTCAAACGCTGACAGAAACAGCATGAAACTTATTTTTTCCTCCCCAGAACTGAAGCCAGCACATTCCCATCTAGTTAGATTCCTTATTTTCTACTTTCACACTACTCCATTTAGCCCAGAGATGCCTTCTTTTCTCTTGGCAGACGAGACCAAATTAATTTGTTGTTTCTTCATTTTCCTTAATGTTGTCATTCCAGTGTGATTATTTTCTTCCTCTCTCTTTGACTTTTTCTTGACTTTTAAACTCTATTAGAAAGATTTTTTTTTTTTTTTTAATTTGAAAGCTTTACAAATCTGTGCCTTCTGTGGGAATTTATTGCAAGTTAATTTGCCTTATCTTCTAGGAAAATATATTGCTGAGTGTCCCATTTCTTCATGTCTTCTGCTTGTTTATAATTGTGTACAGTCTCTTTCCTGTTCTGAGCTGCAATGGAATATACTAACGAAGGCAAATGCTGTATTTTTATACTAGTTTTCTTTTCTCAAAGGAAATCTCTAGATTTCATAGGATAATTTAATTTTTCTCTCTTCATGCTAATGCTAGTTTTGCAGCCTTTATCCATACTGATTGATCTGTGCGTACATGACAATCTATGCACCTGTTTACCCAGCTAAATAAGAGCTGCAGAGGCTAAGCAAGAGTAGTCCTTGTTTCTCTGGCTTTTCTGGTCTTTTGACACTTTATTACAATTTTTCCACTTAAATTTTTTGTAAGTGGTGTTAGGCAAGTTTTTTCCTCTAAATTTCAATGTAGATATATGTGCTGCTAATTCTATTTGTTTACATCTTTTCGTACTGCAGCTGATGCAACCAATGTCAGCAAACAAGTATCACTAGCGCTCTGGAAAGCAAAGTAAATGGATTCTATATTCAACATTCTTTCAAACTCTGTCCCAGTAAGGAACTAAAAGGAAGTGAAGCAACTATGGCTAGGGAGTAATCAATCCGGATTTAAGCCTTTGTCCCCAGTTACTTTTAACTGTATTTTAAACATGTAGTTAAGCATTCCCTCCTTCCATTATAGCAGAGCTCAGGTGGTGGTAAACCTAAAGGCAGTTTGCTTTTTAGAAACATCCAGTCATTTTTACCACTTGAAACAAGTCTCCAGGGGGATTCAGCACTGGGTAGGTAGGTCCAAGTATATCTAGTCAGTTATACATCACCAAATTTCAGCACTAAGAGCAAGAACTTTGATACGTGTCTAGGAGGTCTTCTGCCTCTCTGGCTACCAGGAGCAAAAGTATCCTGATGAGACAGGATAATGTGGGACCACATGTGGATTATCCTATAACAAAGTGAAAGAGGAGGGAAGGCTGACGTGAATACAGCACACACTCACAACAAGACTAGTCTGTGGCCTAGATTCACTCTCATACACTAAGCAAGCTATGCCTAATAGGAGCAGCTGGATACATCACCCTAACCTTCCTGCCCCTCAGGTTATCAATGGAGAACTATGTAAGAACAGTGAATGGCTTCTAGGTAATCACCACCACTTGGTTAGGGTCATGGTCAGGTAACACTGTCCAGGCAGTACCCTCCCATGCCCATCTTTATTGCACCTATCCCTGGCAGTCACATTCTTGAACCGCACTTGTGTTGCACAGGCTCTGTTTGAGGACACTGCTGGAAAGCTGGCTGCACTATACCGAGCAAGCAGGTTCCCTGCCTCCATGCGAACACAGATTTCCAGGGATGCCAGGAAATCTTGTCAATTGGTCCACCAACACAGTTCTCAGAGCACAACTCAAAACAGACCTCAAGGCACCATTATGGTAATTTAGTTTCACCAGCTACATTAAATGAGAGCTTGCAGCTTTTACTTCACTGCTGTAGATGCTAGGGCCTGGAAGCTAAAAATGATCTTTAAGTCTAACTGACCTTATTGTATAAAAATGAGAGCCACATAGAAGTCATTTGAATTTTAGGAGTGAGAAACTGTTGTTCTTAAAGGGAAACTGTTTGCTATCTTTTTCACTTATATTTATGCCCTTGGTTTATTTTAGTTTCAGTAAGGTATGGGGCTAAATATTCAGACCAAGTAAGTCAGCTCAATACAATATTTACTGAGATAATAAAATTTATGAGAAGTCCACCCTAACTGATGAATTTAAGAAATCAGTATCCTGTCCTTTCAGGTAGTTGCCCAAGACTGAAATTCCGCTTACAGAGTGATGCAATCAGTTAAATAAAATTGCATTATTTGTGATGTTGCACTTCACAAAAGGCAGAGTTTCCCATCCCACCCCCAACATCAGAAAATGCAGGGCAAATATTTTTAAGTGCCAGGTCAGAACAGTTAATTTTGTCTGTTAGCTGGCATATAACACTTCAACATAACCAAAAGTAGCATGGAACAAGGTGAGATGTCTAGCATATGTATCTGTCTCAAATAAGGGGAAATTGTTTGATCAATTCACAGTACATGCAGAAGTAACAAAAAAAATAAGGTGTCAATTGTATTGATTGAGACTTACCAAGGAAACTACCGAGTCAAATACTAGTATGATTGTGATGATTGCGCGTTTGTCTACTATGTAGTAGCACAAGAGTTTATGTATTAAAGCACTGTCTACTATTCTGATCCCAGAGCCCCATGCTAACAAGACAGAAGCCAAAAGTAGTAAAATAGCAACCTGTGACAATAAGCAGTGACTTCCCAGTATTATTCATTGAGGCTATTTAGCATAGCACCTGAGATCATGACATGGAAGGAAGACTCCAGAGTTCTGACCACAGTGCAGGCTATGTGGGTAAGAAAAGTGTGGCATGTTCGGTGACTCCACTTTTTGTTATTCCCACCATGTAAAACATTGAGCTTCCATAGTATTAGTAATTGTTTCACAAGTAAAGGTCATGGAGGGGCTGACGTGTAATTGATGTGGAAGACTGGGAGGGCAAAGTGTTCTGAACCTGAAGGGAGATGTACAGTTTAAGATAAATATTATATGTTCACAGCCTAGGCTTCTGTAGAATGAGATCTCAGAAAACTGCTGATGCAGTGGATTTTTAAGCAGTTCCACAAGCACCGTTCTTCATTTAAAAATTCATTTAAAAAAGCCTGTAGCCATCTGTAGCTGTTAATACAAGCTTTCAGCTATGAAGTCAAACTTTACTTTTCATGGTCAAACCTTTGTTTTTTTTTTTCTTCCAAACATATTTCAAATTATTTTTCAAATTAGATCTACTCAATATATGCAAACTTGGTAAAAAATAGAAGTGTGATGTTGTTTGTTTGCTTGTTTAAAATTTATTCTGTAAT
>VXAV01006881.1:304421-321240 GCA_013399715.1 Alectura lathami | reverse complement strand
AAAGGAAGGAAAGGAAAGGAAAGGAAAGGAAAGGAAAGGAAAGGAAAGGAAAGGAAAGGAAAGGAAAGGAAAGGAAAGGAAAGGAAAGGAAAGGAAAGGAAAGAGAAGGGAAGAGAAGGGAAGAGAAGGGAAGAGAAGAGAAGAGAAGAGAAGAGAAGAGAAGAGAAGAGAAGAGAAGAGAAGAGAAGAGAAGAGAAGAGAAGAAGAAGAGAAGTAATTTAATTGCCAAAATAATATTCCTTGTTCATCTACATTACTGTGTCTAAATTCATTAATGGAATACTCTAAATGACTGATATAAAGCTACAAAATATAAAACATTTATGTTTGGATTGGCTTTAAAATCAAGCAATCCAATTCCAGCAGGTTACAGAAATGACAATGTGACTATAATAGCATTAAAATCACAGCAGTACCCATAGACATGACTCTGTTTCATCCTTGCACGTTGCCAAATCTAGTTAGAAAAGTCATGTGTATCTAATATTTTGAACTGGGCATGTTGCAGATATGACAAATTCTATCCTATGTCTTGGCTTATATTACATACAGCTTCACATTACTTACTTGACTAAAGCCTAGAGGTCATTACTATCCCCATCTGTAATTATAATGGAGACTTCAGTCAAAATGCAGGTCTTTCTTCCTTAGTTCCTCCTTCTCTTGTCTCTTCAGAATCTTCCAAAATTGTATATTGGATACAAATTGTACAATGGGATACAGCAAAGATAGTGATGTCATGATTAGTATCCAGGTAGCATGCCTCATTAGACTCCTGACTAGAATTAAGCCCGAATTGTGAATTTTAGTGAATCATCTGTTGAAGGAAGAAGAGTCCATGACAGGTCTGTGGGGAAACAAAAAAGTTTTTTTATAGTGGTTTAGTGAAATTTTGTTGGTACAGTACAACTTGTCATGAAAGACACCTCATTTCAGCTCTATTTTGTCTTTTCATCAAAAACTTCATGCTAGCTATTATAATCTTATATTTTTCTTTGTCTACCAAATAAGACACCATTCTTGTCCTTCACAAGAGTGCTTGATATAAGAGATTTTTGACCCCTGCATCTCTTTCAATGTTATTACCTTCTGAGCATTTATTTCCCATTTTATAGGTGTTTTCTGTCCTACAGAATGGCTGTTTTAGAATTGTTTTCTTGTTTGACTTCTCCGTATTTCTGAGTGGACCAGGTCACTTTACATTCTGTTGATATCCTCCCTGGAGGCAGCTGAAAGTTAGTGGAACTTAGTTCCACTAGTTATATAGCATTCTTTGTCATAAAGGAAGATGACAATAAATAAGATTTAACAAGCCTAATAACCTGTCATTGTTGTTCTAGTATTTTTTTTTTTTAATTTTATATGACATCAAGGTTTTACATAAAAGTAAATCAAATATTGTATTATCAGAATTAACAAATAGAATAGAACTACAACTAACTATAGAATTAACTAACTACAGAACTATAGAAATAACTAACTACAACTAACAATAGAATTAACTACAACTATCAATGCAGACTAATACACAGATTAATAAAACAGAAACAATAATTTAATAGAGTAGAATAGAATAGAATAGAATAGTTCCATTGGAAGGAACCTTCAAAGATTACATAGTCCAACTGCTTGACCACTTCGGGGATAACCAAAAATCAAAGCAGATTAATGAGGGCATCATAGAGAAACACACACACACACACACACACAAAAAAAAAAAAAAAAAAAAAAGGCCTCAAATTTCTGCTGTTGTAGTGGCCTGCATGAAATCAAAACCTGATATACTAAATCCTTTCTGGTCACTAAAGTATGTGGGCTTCCCATAGGCTGCAGCACTCCAAGAACTGCTCCAACACAGCTCGGCACTACAGGGCCCATCCTTCAGGAGCAGACTGCTCCAGTACTTCTCAATGGCTGCAGCCGTGGCCTGGGGCCTACTCCTGCAGGGGCTCTCCTTGGCCTGTGACCTACTTCTGGCCATATCCACTTGCTGCACCATGAGCTCCTCCATGGCTGCACTTGGAGATCTGCTCTGTGTGTGCCCATGGGCTGCAGGGGGACAGCCTGCCCCACCATGGGCCTCTCCTGGGCTGCAGGGAGCTTCTGCTCCTTGCCTGGAGCACCTCCTGCCCTCCTTCTGCAGTGACCTTGGGGTCTGCAGAACTATTCCTCTCTACATTTTCTCTCTTTGCTCTACCAGCTACTATTCTGCAGCTGTTTTTTCCCTTCCTCAAATCTTCACTGCCAGAGGGGCAACCAATGTGGCTTATTGTCTCAGCTTTAGTCAAGGATATATCTCTTTTGGACTTGGCTGGAACTGGGTCTTATCTAAGATTGAGCAGCTCATGTTATCTTCTCACAAATGCCACATCTGCAGCCATTCCTTTTAAACTCCTTCCTGGTGAAATTAAGATATCGTAGGAAATATAAAAAAACAACAAAAAAACCCTATTGTAGTGCACATTCACATTTCTCTGAAGACTGAAAATAGAGTGATTACATCAACGTTTTACAGCATTGTGTCATCTCTACTCTCTTTTCACTTTCTCCTGAGCTTTAGGAAACACTCCTTTACTCTGAAGTTGTCAGTACTGGAACAGGGTGTCCAGAAAGGTATCACATAGTACACTTATTTTGTTAGTACTGCTGAGCTTAGACACTAACCTTGTGAACAACATTGATACCAATTTTGCATTGAAAGACTGGTTTCTTATGAGATCATTATCAAACTCAGTTCCCTGAATAAATATGCTTAACACATTTATTTGCAGCTTAATTAAAATATAGGTCCTAGTTTTGTCCTCCTTTGTAACTCCTTTCCTCATTTTTATCATGTTTTGCCTCCTATTTGACAGTGATATATGACCATCCTGCTGATGAGCTGCTGATGCTCCCTGCATCCTAAGGCACATAGCAGGCAATTTCTTCAGACAGTGAACACCTGACCTACATTTTTAAGGAACCAGAAATGTCAAACTATTACCCTATTATTCTCTGCATATTTGAATGGTAGCTGAACAGCTACTAGTCCACATTTAAACACTTAAGCAATGCCTTTCATAGATTCTTAATATTGTATTTCATTTTTAAATAATCTTGTTGGCTGATGAGTTACTCTTTATGACAAATACATTATTTATGTGATTTTATTGTCTACAGGTAGGAGTAACAGACTTGTAATTTTCTTGTTAAATATTTTAACAATGAGGCTAAAGAACTATGAAACTGACCTGTCCATCAACATTTAAAGAAATCAAATCTTTTGTTTGCTATAAACCCCCTTCTAACCAGTAATTTTTTTCAGAACAATTACTGACATAATTTACTAATAGTACCTACTAGTGCAGGAGTCTTTGTTCCAAACCTGAATCCATCATAGGTGTGTTGTATGACTTTAAATTTTTTCCTAGCTATTGTAAATTGTAAAAAATAATTACATTCTGTGTATGCATGTTTGTGAAACACTCTGTAAATATAATGCTGCATTATGTAGAATATTTCTGGACAGAAGTGTAATGAATGTTATATGCCTATGTCTCCAGCATTTCCAGACTCAGTGATGGTGGTGACAAAACATACTTTTCAAACTTAAGGTGTTTTAGGAAATTCCAGACCAAAGATAGAGATTATTAAATTTATTTACTTCTGATTAATATTTGTCTTAAGGTAAATTTGTCTTTACATTGTCTCTTTTTCACAGTATTCAAAATATGAAAATGTTTCAGGTATATTTCATTGTGTTAAATATTCTGTATAGAAATGAATGGTGTTCCAACAGAATCTGTAGTCTTCATTTGAACCTCTTGATAAGGAAGTTCAATCTCATGGCCTTTTTGTTTATCTTATAATGAATATACATTATCATATAATGAAAATACATTCTCTAGTTAGTTTTTAAAAACCAAACCAAACCCAACACAACCCATGAGATTTAACAAGACTGTGTATTGTACATATGTATGAGAAATATACGTGAACATTTGCACTGTGGTCCTTCTCCTGAAATTACATTTGATTGCCCATACCTCCTCCTCTGCTGCAGATTTTCTGAGGATTTGAATAGTACTTCTACCACTGTGGTGTGATGGTTCTATGAATGAGAAATCAAAAACAAGAAATATATATATACTGTGATTAAATTCAGGTGTTTATTCTACTGTCTCAACACTCTGCTCTTTCTGTTTCCCATAGATCTACACATGTAGGTAATATTTCATTTACATATTCAATTTCTGGAAAACTCCACCCAGACAAATGAGAAAATTGTCATTTGAGGGGTGTTAACAAGTGATTTGAAGGGAAAATTATTTATTCAAAGGCCTTCAGAAAATAACCATTTTGATGAAACAGAACTAAATTGTACTAAAAACATTCATAGCCAGCTAAATATGCATATAGTTTCAGTATACTGAAGGCCTTCCTGGACAAATTCTTAATGACCAGTAATAGGAGTTATTGATCAATCATTTAATGCCANAACTCCCCATGGCCTTTACAGATATTTAAAACAAAATATAATAAAGCCACTTTTTTTTTTTTTTTTTTTTTTTTAACAAAGTGCTCACAGACAGTAAAATATTGATCCAAGTATCCCCTCTACAAAGATATACTCTTAGTATCAGTATCAGTGACTGAGCTAACACCAAAACAAATCAATATAGCTGTTTTTTAAACTCAGTGTTTCTTTTTCTGTTTTGCTGTAAATACTGTATTTATTTGGTTTACAGGTATAGGTTTTCTTCATGTTTGGACTGGTATTACAGTTTTTTCATTTGCTAGTTTTATCCATCTCCAAAGCATTTTGAAGCCTTACACTAAAAAGAAAGTCAATGGAGGAGTAGCCCTGTTTCCATCACCCAGTCACTTGAAATACCTATTTTGACAAAGGTTATTTTGAAAATATTGTTTACAAATGTCAATTAAAAGTAAGAAGACATGGGAACAGTTGCCAAAATATAGAAAATTACATAAAACATACACTTATCTGTACTGCAGTATATCAACATATAATTTTGTCTCAGTGATTTTATCTCATTGATTAAGGACAAATGCAGTTTATTCTGCAAGAAACTGAGAATATCTTTATCGTTTGCTTATCAAATACTGAGAAAGTGAATATTTTAAAATACTTTCCAATAAATATATGTGCACTGCAAGACAATAAATCAGTGATCATCGCTACTGATGCAAAAATATTCAGGTAATAAATATTGTTTACACTACCTTTTCTCTGTAGTTTCCTTTTCAATAATATAAGAAAAAGGAGAAGTAAGATCTGTTTGTTCCTAGTGATTTTTTTTTTTTTTTCCATGGAAATTAAAAACCATTGCTTATTCATCTGAAACATCTTTAATAATCAGATCTTCCTGGTTATCTCTTTCACTGCCACCTTTAAAAGTCATGTGCCGAAAGGTTCCCTGAGGAACTTCTTCTTTGCTTTGTAATCAACACAGCCATTCCACTCTTCTGTCTCAAGCATCCTGACTACCCACAGAACAGACATGCTCAATACCACCCTTGTAAAAATTGCTTTCCTGCCTTGACTAAATGCAAAAGCAAACAAGTTTTTTGCACGGGTGGATAATGGTAGGACAAGGGGGAATGGGCTAAAACTGAAAGAGGGGAGGTTTAGGTTGGATATCAGGAAGAAATTCTTCCCTGAGATGGTGGTGAGGCGCTGGCACAGGCTGCCCAGAGAAGCTGTGGATGCCCCATCCCTGGCTGTGTTCAAGGCCAGGCTGGATGGGTTCCTGGGCAGTCTGATCTAGTGAGCTAGTGGCTGGCAGCCCTGTCCACGGCAGGGGGTTTGGAACTAGATGATCTCTGAGGTCCCTTCCAACCCAAGCCATTCTATGATTCTATGATTCTATGATTCTATGATTCTATGATTCTATGATTCTATGATTCTATGATAAGTAGACTGCAGATGGCTGTTACTATAAAATAGAAAATCATAAAATATCTAGTTTCCTCTGCTGTCCCAAGTGACATTACAGACATACCTTGGGCTTTCCATTAAGAATAAGGTCATAGCTGATATGAACAAACATGAAATGTCATAGCAAATAATTATTTGAAGGAGGGTCTCTGTACAGTGATTGATACATAACAATTAAATATTTAAATTGGGCTATGCAAGTTTTATAAAAAACAGCTGATAAGGGATGTTCCCGCTGTTATGTGATTAATGGAGACACACTTCAGTAAAATTTTGAAGTGGTGCACAGATACTTAAGCTGAGTGACTCTCATTAATGCCAGTGACAGCTGAACAGTTAGATCACTGTGTATCACTTTGAAATGTAATTTTGCTTCAGTAATGATTTACACGGTATTTGGTTCTTCAAAATTATTATTGAAATTTTCAAGCTTGCACATCAATAATTATTTTCCTAAATTCATGCTGTTGTTCTAAAATCCAAACTATCATGATTACTGAACAACATCTTCCTCAGATTAAGTCACTACAATCTACATTCTCAACAGAGTTGATTATAAAATAGTGTTTTCCTTCTGTGAAACTTTTGGTTTTACTGCAAAATATAAGATCTATATGAGGATGCAAGAAATATAAAATACACAGAATGAAGACAGGCAAGGTTGGGAGGAGGAGATCTCCTTCCCCATCCTCTCCACTACTGTCACCTGTTACTGCTTTTCAGTGTTAAGGTTTGGAACATTTCAATTTTGAATGGAACACTTAATGAGCATCCAAATGGACTCGAATAAAGAGAAGCTTCTTTTAGTTTCTTATGAATGTAGTAATACTGATTGTGTGGTAATTGTTTATGGAGGAATTAGTGACACAGCTAACATGATCAGGTGCAGTGCTGTGCAGCACCTACATCACTGCTTCAGCCTTGTGTTGTGCTGCACAAAGTCCTTGGCTGCAGAATGAGCTCAGCGGCTGCCTGTAACAGAGGAGCCTGCAGTGGCTCCCATTTTGTTCCACCGACTATACAGCCTGCACAGCTTTGTCCTTATCTAACAACTCAGCAACAGGTTTTCATGTGAACAACCTTTCTGTTTGACAGTAGAAAAGATGAATAGAGTTGTCGTCTTTTAAAAAATCCTGTAAGAGCTCGAAGGACCAAGGTATCAGGGAAACCTTCCACTGTGTACTGCACCCTGACTGCTGGTGCATTCAATGCTGCACAAGTCAGGGTTCCTAGCACCTGAAAGGCTGTATTAATATTAATACTATTTTTTTTTCTTTATAGTGTTAACTGCAGTGTGATATTTGAAGAGATACAGAGTGCAAGTGCCTTTCTCTCTCATAACAAACTAGCGCATCCACAGACTAATGAATGTCAAAGAAATGCATTTGTTAGAAGAGAATGAAAAAACTGATGTTGGCTGATAAAGTGTGTTTTGGGAAGTTTCTGGTATTCAGGCTAGAAATTCTCAATTAACTGATCTTTCCATTAATACATATTGGTCAACGAGAATTTCACTTCTTCTTATACATGCCACAAAAGGTGTTTTTTTGTTTTTTTTTTTTTTTTGTTACATTCCGTAATGGTAATAGCACGTTTTAAAATCTTACGTAATTTCTGAGACAGGGAACCCCAAGACAGTACAGCAATGGACAGGCATTCCATCAGGACACAGCATGCTGTACAGATCCCAGACATGGTGAGATTTGCTCTTTCTACATCAAGAAATTTGAACGGCACTGCACAGTCCTCCAGGTCAAATTGCATGTGCTGTACGGCATGGCACAGTACATGTAAATACTCAGGTTGACTTGCTCAGTACAACAGTAGCTGCCTGGTGCACAAAAGTCCATTTAGGGCCACTACAAAATAGGGAACAAAAGTCATGCCAACATCTTTGTAAGTAATATGAACAAAGAAAAATAAATTAAAGCCTACTTATATAAATATATATTTCATTTTGAAATATTGTAAAAGTTTCCTTTTTTTAGTTCAATTTGCATATATATGATGTAAATCTATGTTGGAATGTTCCAAATAAATGATAAAATACAAATATAGAATGTCATAAAGGATATTATAAAGATGAATAATCATAATCAAAATGCTTGCTTCATTGGTTCTAAGGTATTATATTACCAGTGTACAAATTTTACACACACATATACATGCTTACTTGCACATACATGCATACACACGTAGACCAGAGTTATTTTATTTATATTTACTTTAGAGTTATTTTATATCTTTTATTCAGCTCCAGTGTTGTCCTTGGGAAATTTCTTGCCATAAAATATCAACACAAATCTTAGTTCTTTAAGTACTAAATCATTTTCTACTAAACCCTTTTTTGACCAAAAAGAAAAAGTTCTGTGTAACTACAAAGAAGTATAACTTTTCTGACTCTTTAGGATCCATATCAAAACAAGTTTAGCTTCTGATGGACTAAACATAATCAAGAGTGCATTCTGCAATTCAATATTCTAAAATAAGTATGCTTTGTCTAATTATTTTTCACATAGGTACTCCTATTTCAGTGATGCAAAGGATAATTTCTTTGTGCTTAACTTTCCTCTCCAGCATTTTAATTACAGGAAAAAAAAAAAAATTATAATCATAGTCTTTTTGTTTCTCTATATTCTATTCTCTAATTAATTTTTCTTTCTTTTTGGCTTTCTTTCTTGTTGGCTGGTTTTCTGGTTGGCTGTTTCAAACAAATTTCATGGAAAAATAAGAATTCAACAACAATTAAAATCTTCCCCATTACTGTTCAGTAAAAAAGAGAAAGGCTATACAAATTCTGCAGGTGTTAGAAAGCTTGTCTCAGTGCACTTTCTAACACACCAAAGAAGGAGAGAAGTTTTGACTTTTAAGGGAAGTGTTTGGGACATGTGGGGAAGGTTTACATGGAAAGAACAAGAACATGGAAGCTGCGATCTCTGTCTGAACTCAGCTAGACAACCTGTCTGCACCCAGCCACCTGACACTATCAGTCTCCCAGGCAACTAAAACCTGTTTTCAGAGGTGGATGGTGGTGTTACTATTGACTTATTGAGTAAATTCCATCCTTGCATACTCACTGTGCCTTTTGGGTGCAGTTGCAATCATTCATTTTGCTTCTTTCTTGACACACTCTTGCTCATCCATGATTTATGGTTCCAGATCTGGCTAGGATTTCCTTCAATTTCCTCAACCCTAAAAGCTTTTAATTTATAGTAAATACAGACTCTCTAGTTTCCTCTGCGTTAATCAGTTCCTGATTCTGCTGTCCATTGGATCATATGACTTATCTAATGACCCTGAGCACACAGGTAATCATAATGCAAGCTGAAGAGTAAATATATTTGAGTTAAGAACTCTAACATTTGCTGCATACAGTACCATAATTAGATATTAAGATATTATCTGTGAGTAGTTAGAAATAAATTATGAATACTCACATGATGTATACATATATATACGTATTGTTACACATCTTAGTATGTATGTCTCTGATTATCTATTTTTTCTTGTAACACTGCACTGTTAATTGAATGCCAAAGGAGCCTGAGAAATCTGGGAAACACTGTATGAATGACTCAAAGTACATTAAGTCAATTTTGAATCACATTTAGAATAAAACTTGTAAAATACCATGTTTCTTGGTGTTTTTTTGTTTGTTTGTTTTTTAATGTGTGTGTGTAGTTTGTTTGCTTGTTTGTTTTGTTGTTTAAATGTTAATCTGCAGCTGCAAAAATGGAGGATTTTGACAGTGAGGGAGCAGCTATGATTCATGGAAGCTAGTAGCCAGTCCTCAGAGTACTCTGCACGAACATTTCTGAGTGGAAGGACAATGCCTATATAACTGCTGTTGATCTGTTTCGGTCTCTGACTTTCTGTTTTCCATTTGCTTCATCAAAGATAAAGACAGGAATAAGGAAGGAGGTCATATGGATTATATAAAATTCAAAGAAGTTTGATTTACTTGCACAACAACACAAAAAATACAGATAGAAGTGGTCTCAGTACTCCGCTAATTTGAATCTTTTTGACTTGTTTAGTTCATTTCTTATTGAAATTCTAATTTGAATTGTTTCTCTCACTTGATTTATCTTTTTGGTTCAACCGCCTTGTATCTATTTTGTCTACGTTTGTTTTATTTTTATTGTTTTTCCCAGGAGCTATTTTTTTTTATTATTGTGAAAAAATTATTTGAGCAACAATTAACTGCAGATGGAACAGATGAAATACTGATGTAGTGTAAACAAGTGAACCACAGACTTACGGTATCTCGACTGAAAATGAAAATATACCAGTGAATACATTATTTTCAAAGTGAAGAAAAACCTTAGAGAAAAGTCAAGTTGTTAATTGACTTCTTTTGTGTTGAGTACTGTTATATTGTGGGTGCTAAATTCTCATGCTATATAAATGATAATAATGAATCCAGACCATGTAGATTAATATATATGTGACGTACTTGACAAATAATATTAGCAATACAGTTTTTATACAGATAAATCTATATTTTTTCATATTATTAATAAAAAACATAGGTACAAAATTTGTATTCTTTAAAATTTATGGAAGTAAATGGGAGAGGGAGGTGATCGTCCCCCTCTACTCTGCCCTTGTTAAGGCCTCACCTGGAGTACTGTGTCCAGGCCTGGGGCCTCCAGTACAGAAGGGATGTGGAGCTGATGGAGCAGGTCCAGAGGACGGCTACCAAAATGATCAGAGGGCTGGAGCACCTCTCCTATGAGGAAAGGATGAGGGCGTTGGGATTGTTTAGCTTGGAAAAGAGAAGGCTCCGGGGAGACCTCATTGCGGCCTTCCAATACTTGAAAGGAGCTTACAGGCAGGAGGGGGACTGACTTTTTACACGGGTGGATAATGGTAGGACAAGGGGGAATGGGCTAAAACTGAAAGAGGGGAGGTTTAGGTTGGACATCAGGAAGAAATTCTTCCCTGAGATGGTGGTGAGGCGCTGGCACAGGCTGCCCAGAGAAGCTGTGGCTGCCCCATCCCTGGCTGTGTTCAAGGCCAGGCTGGATGGGTTCCTGGGCAGTTTGATCTAGTGAGCTAGTGGCTGGCAGCCCTGTCCACGGCAGGGGGGTTGGAACTAGATAATCTTTGAGGTCCCTTCCAACTCAAGCCATTCTATAGTTCTATGATTCTATGATAAGTATTTGGTTTCACAATAATCAGACAGGTTATTAGCAAATATATTAGCAGATCTTCCAAGGTATTGTGATTAACATAGTACCATTATTGCAAATATGAATTTTATTTTTCGTGAGTGATAAGTTGCATGCTACATTGGGAAAATGTAAAATATTTTGTGAAGGATTAAATATATTTCAAAATAATAAAATATTTACCTTATACCTTTAAGAAGATGTATACACAATTATCTAACTCATGGACCAGTGAAGACAGTACAATCATATTACAAATATTTCCAACCTGAAGCAAACAAGTACACAAGTTCCAGTTCTGAACTTCTGTGGGATTGACTGCTACAGCTGAATACATGCAAGTCTATGGTGCCCATTGTGATTCACCCTGGCCTACAGAAAGATCTGGCTGATGTCATCACAAGACATCTCTCAATTATTTTTAGTGGTCTTGACAATCTGGGGACATCTCAGTTGATGGGAAGCTGGCAAAGGTAGTTTCAGTTTTCAAGAAGGGTAAGAAAGAAGACCCTACTAGTTACAAACCTGTCAGTGGCCCAGCAAAATTATGGGGATGGTTACTCTGGGAGTTATTAAACAACATCTGAAAGACAATGCAGTCATTGGTCATAGCCAACAGGGTTTTATGAGGGGAAAGTCCTATTAATGACATTATTTTCCTTTTACGACAAAGTTACACATCTAATAGACCAAGAGAAGCTTGTTGATATAACCTTTTTGGATTTCAGCAAAATTTTCAATATTGCTTCTCACAGTATCCTTCTGGACAAAACATCCAGCATACTGCTAGACAAATATATAATGCCGTGGGTAAGCAATTGGCTCAAAGGGTTATAGGAAATGGAGATACATCAGCCAGTCACTAGTGGGGTTTCCCAGGGCTCAGTTTCAGAGAAAATTCTTTTTAATGTTCTTATAAATGAGTTGAATGCAGGAGTCAAACTCAGGCTAAGTAAGTTTGCAGATGATACCAAATTAGGAACATCTATTGATTCCCTCCAGGGTTGTGAGGACCTGCACAGAGATCTTTACAAACTAGAGAACTGGGTAATCATCAGCTGCATGAAATTTAACAAAAGCAAGTGCTGGATTCTGCACCTGGGACAGAACAGCCCTCTATATATGTACAGTCTAGGGGACAAGAGTTTGGAGAGTAGCTCCATGGAAAGGCATCAGGAGGTTCTGTTTGATGGCAAGTGGAATGTGATTGAGGAGTGTGCCCTGGCAGCCCAAAGGACCAGCCATACCCTGGGGTGCATCAAGCACAGCATTGTTACCTGGTAGAGGGAAGGGATTGTCTGCTTGTGTTAGTGCACCTAGAGTACTGTGTTCAGTCTTGGGAGCTACAAGGTCTATGGAGGTATGAGGGATGTATGGGGTCACTTGGTTTGTTCAGACTGAGGAGGAGACTGAGGAGCAACTTCTTTGCAGTCTATACCTTCCTCATGACGCAGAGCACAGGAACAGGCATGGATCTTTTCTCTCTGCTGACAGTAATAGAACCAAAGGGAATGACATGAAGCTCCATAAGAGGAGGTTCAGCTTGTGTATTAGGAAAAGTTTATTCACCAAGAGAGTATTTGGGCACTGGAACAGGCTCCCGAGGGAAGTGGGGCCTGAAGCCTGCCAGAGTTCCAGAAGCATTTGACAATGCTCTTAGACATATGGTTAATTTTTAGGTAGTCCTGTGTGGAGCCAGGAGTTGGACTGAATGATGCTTATGTGTGTCACACTTCCCAGGTTTTTAAATGGAAATTTAATTAAATAGTAATTTAAAGTATTCATTTAGCTTTAAAGTATGCTCAGTTACTGAAAAAGAAAAGACTACTTAAAAATAAATCTTTCCATACAACCAAGCGTACACATGACATTTAAACAATGTGATTTAACAAAACTTATTTTGTGTTGTTCAGTGGTACCCCTTTGGCCCGACTTTAGCTCTTAGTGTTTAGAGGAGATGTTACCGAAAACACCCAGCATTCGTATTAAGTTCTAAGTAAATTTGAAATTTTGTTTGAACATATTTTCTGATGTTTCAGTGTTCTATGGTCTAGTTTCTATATACCTTTTTCAAAAATATGTTTAAAAAAAAAAAAAAAAGAACTTTAGTTAATTGTATAGAAAAATCTAGCAAACAGCATTGATTTCATGAGATGGGAAGCATAGTTGACCAGGTTATATGATGGATCATACAATAAGTAGATATGACTACTTTATTTTTCTTCATTTTCTTAAAATTGGTTTTTAATTGTTCATAAGGGTGAAAAACATAATTTTGACATGAAACCATCAAGGAAATGAATATAGCTCTAAGATGAACTGACGTAGGCAGTATTTCTGCAGATGAATGTGTATTTCTAACATTAAATGTTTTCAATCCCCTCTAGAAGTGATGAAAATCTAATGAGAATTCTTGTTCTGAATGTTCTTACAAACAACTAAAACTGAGAAAATATTACATGAATGTCGTGTCAAAGATGAATTGATTATATGTCATCTGGTAAGCAATTAGTTTAATCTGCAGATCCTTTCAAAGTATTCTAAATATTAACAACTTGAAATGAACAATAATTTGCTTAGATATCGTTGACAGGATAATAGTGTAATATTCCAGGTTTGGAAGAACAGGAAATGTAACAAATAACAGTGGTGGTTCTAGTGTCTTTATCAGATCACTACGTTTTTATGAAACTGATGCAAACTATTATATCACAGAGATTAATATGAATATTATTGAGAGGAGCCATTAAAACTAGTTCTGCTCTCCCATTCAGTAGTTCTGTATTGGTTTCAGATTAATATTTTTTAACTTTATGTAAGTTGAAATAAATTCAGATCTGTCTTATCTTTCTAGATAAAAGCAAAACTGTGAAGGTATTAATTTTTCAAGACAGAGAAGCAATTTTTTTAATAGAGATTTTTTGTTGAAACGATATTGTAAAAGACTGAAACAATAACTCTAAATCATAATTAAATGTCAGCACTAAAATATCCATACACTTGTTTAATCAAGAATTAATATTCTCTGTATTACCGTATATTTTTCACCGTAAGACTGTAGTCACCATGACAATATGATAATAAAACAGAATAGAAAAAATAATAGTTTCGTTTCTATAGGCTTCATAATGAGAATGAAACAAATTGATTTTCTTTATTGGTTCTTCTAATTAAATATAAATGTAATATGTTGAAACTGGAGACAATTGTTCTAAATAACAGAAGAGTGGAACTATCCAAGTATTCGTCATATATTCTTTAAAGGTAATGTGTATATACTTTTTTAAAGATAATGTATTATTAATTATAATTTATATGTTTTCAGAAATAATGTCTTCTAGAAGTCCTAGTAAAAGTTGTGTGATGAAAACTGTAATGATTTGTAGCCTATCTCCACAGGCTGATAAAGTGTACTTTCTGCTTCAGTGTGTACTTCCTTTACATGCTTGTTTTGGTGAGCCCTGTTGCCAGGCTTTATGCTAGCATGTGTTTTGGTTTATTTAGTGTAAGGGAAAGGTGCGAATGGGTCTCCCCACCATGGGGTCAGTATCAGGGTCCAGATGCAGATCAGCAGGATACATTGCCAGGCATGGACATTGCTGTAACATGCAGAATGATTCAAAGTGAAAGTCTGAACTTAAATGTAGCTTCTAAACTAAATCAGAAACTCCTCAGCAAGAGACTTAACTCTTTCTCACTGTGGTTTGTTTGCTGGTTTGTTTTTTTAACACCTGTTTGTTTCAAAGCTAAGCAGTAACACTACATCAGAGCTGACCTTGAACACATACACCTAAATCCCTACACTTGAGAGGCCCCTCAGGGCCCTAAGAGCAATCACTCTATGCCCTAGATATTATTAAAATTGGTAACATTTTTCATTTGATTAAATAGTCATAAAAAATAGGAAATTAAATTTTCCCCGATAAATATATTTTATTGTGTAAATTAAAGGGAAATATTTAAACATAACAATCTATATAGCAGGCTAACTTGCTGTGTTTTCTCATTTTAAACAACATAGGCAATATGAAGGAATAACGTAATCACTCCTGGCTTCAGCTGTATTTACCAATGAAAGCATCATACAAAAGAACACTTTTTGTTGTGTTGGTCCTCTGTGTTTTCCAACTACATGTTCATATCACAATAAATTGTACTTTTATATATATATATATGAATGTTGTCTCATTATTATTATTGCAGAAAATTATCAAGATGTGGATAAGTCTGTCTGCATTAGCAATTTAGTTAACTTCTAGACCTGTTAGACCCTGAATAACCATGATGCTTGTACCCAAGGCTACTCTGTAAAATTAAAAACATAACACTTAAAGGAATTATTGGGATACTTTTTTCAAAAGTGTTCCTTGAGCTGAGTTAGGGTACCAACAAGGAAATTAAATTTAGTTTGCTGTGTTTGAGACAAGTGCAAAAGTCTGAGTATAATTCAGTCCCGTCATTCCTTAACAGCACTGAGAATGATACTGCAACAGGCTGCCCTTTTCTCCCACCTATCAAGACCTTCAAATGCTGTCCTGCAAGCCTTGGATCTTTCTGTACTTTTGTGTTTGCTCATTCAGTTCCTCAGATCAAGAAATGGATGCTACAAAACAAACAAACACAAAGAAAATTGCATCCAGTGTGAGCCTTCATTGAAAGAAGAATTGAAAGAAAACCTTCAATTCTAACTAAAGGGCAATTATATCTCTTGGGGAATATATTTAACAACTTCAGCAGTGCAAACAAGTATATATCTGTCTGTACAAATGTAAATCTTTTTGAATTACTCTGGATTCTGCTTATAACTGACAAGTAGCTGACATATACCTTGTGCCACTATTTGATGATGTTTAGTGTTATAACTTCAACAGTAGTTTATAAACTACTACAAGGTAAAAACTTGTCAAAAAAAGACATTCAGATTATTTATGCAGAACAAAGACAATTATCTACTTGGTTATATGTGCAATTTTCTTGTTCTAAAAAAAAAAAAAAAAAAAAGAGCAATTAAAACCTAAAATAATTCATGCTGGCACAAAACGTAGCTGCATTAGGTAGTGTGACATGTTACAGGAAGCTGTGGAAGACAATAATATACTGAGCTTCTAGTTTATATCAATTAAAAGTATCCAAATTTATATTTGTTATTGCTGAAAAAATCTTGAAGGTGATCTGTTGGATTTAACCAGTCCATAGTCACTAAACAAAACCTAATCACGTATATCAGATGAAATTTATTAATATTTGCATTTGTGGAAAGTAACAGTTTTCTGTAAGCATGTTATACTGATTACTATTGAAAACAGGAAGGAGGACCTAGGTATAATCCCAAATCTACTTATTGTATTTAAAAAAACAGAACACAGTTTACAGCGTAGCTATCACAGCTATGGTTTCTGTTTTGTGTGCTGCTGTGAACAAGAAAATTCACTAACAAACAGCATCGCTATGTTATCCAGATATGCTCTGAGCTGGAATAGAAGCTGGTAGATTGATATTGTTAAAGATTACATTCACCAGTATTTCCACCTGTGTTATATATAATTGGTCAAGTTAAACGTGATGATAATGGTGGGGAAAACATACTAATTTAAACACCTCACGTCTTTGATGGATACATTTTATCTTCCTTTTTGGGGTTCATGGAAGGAAAGTCCGATTTCACTAACTTGATATCCTTGATATCAATTTACTGGACAAAGGGAAG
>VXAV01006881.1:259811-274751 GCA_013399715.1 Alectura lathami | reverse complement strand
AAATTTAATGACCCTTCTATGTCAAAGTGTGAGATAACAAGTGAATCAAGTTAGATGGAAACTTATTTCTGTTCAGAGTTGATACGTTAACACTCAGCTAAGCTGATGTTGTAATTTTAGGTTTGCCACACATGAATTGCTATTAGAGCCCACCCCAAATTTTAAACTTTCAGAAAAATGAAATGGCCCATAAAACTTTAAGAAGAAAGAGAGACAGTTATGTAGATACTAGATAATTTCAAGCAGCAAATACAGTTTTCTTGTGCAGTTTTTTGACACTATTTCTCAGTGCTCCCACAGCAGTNAGATGGAAAAATGATGTTACTGCTCATTTTATGCCATTATAGACATTCTTTTCATGGAGAAAAACAGCCAATCTTTTTTCCAACAAATACTTCTTCCTTGATTTAACTGTAAGGTATTTTTTCTTTAAAGACATATCAAATATAACATTTTCTAGATATGGCCCATTATTTGTTGAGAAAAATGTTTTCTGTTATCATGTACAAAACTTACTGAGTGTAAAGTTCAGCAGATGTTAGATTTTTTGTGCACTGGACAGATCACAGAAACATAGTTGTGATCAAACACAATGCAATTCCATGAGCTTTAAGAAAGGAAAAGTGAAATAATATTTGCAAAGCACATCTATGCATGCTGTCTTACTGTCACATATTACTGCTAAACTTAAATGAAATGTTTGTTTCATGATGAAAGTTATGAAAACCTTCAAATTTTCCCCTTTTTGTTTTCTTAAATAAATTATTTCTAGTAGGAAGAAAATACTAGTGCAAATTCAAAGGTACAAAATTTTAATTTGGGTGTCACAATGTCTTAACATTTTACTGTTTCCTGTAGAAAAATTGTACTGATATTTTTTCTAATTATTTTTAATGGAGTCTATTTTAGCCAAATTCAGACTATATTCAAAAACACTTTCTAACCCTTCTAAAATTCAAATTTTTCCATATTTACTCATGTGAAAAAACATGATGTGGAAACACATTCAAGTATCAAAATCTTCTGGTTACCTCTAATTGGACTGAAGATTAATCTGTATCTAGATACTCAGAAAAGCGTTACTAAGGAATTTATTGTAGTATTTGGTGTGTACACTACTTCAGGACAGCAATGTTAAAAAAAAAAAAAAAAAAGCTGACACAATTGTANAATATAAAAAAAAAAAAAAAAAAAAGCTGACACAATTGTAGTATGCTTAAATGTGATTGACAAGAACAACAAAGGTACACAGAATGTGTCCAGGGGCGTTGGAACTAGATGATCTCTGAGGTCCCTTCCAACCCAAGCCTTTCTACGATTCTATGATTCTATGACAAAATTCTTATGACATTAGGCAAGCTGCCCAAGCAATGACTGAGAAGGAAGAGGAGGTTGTATTTGTGTTCAGGGACAATTTCCCCCTATGCATTCCAAATATGATAGCTGTGAAATGGCAAAGCTCTTAACCAGATCTCCCTCTTTTTCTCCCTCCCTTACCACACGCTCTCTCTCTCTCTGGAAAAAAAAAAAAAAAAGATAGAAGAAAAAGATGAGAATTGCACTTTACATAGGCCATACAAACGTAAGAAATGCATTTCTTTATAACTTTATCCTTGAGTGACAAGTGTGTTATTATAGTGTAAGACAAGAATTTCATTTTCTTATATTCCCACTTATATTCTAAGGAATTCTTCATGATTCCTAAGAAAACGTATGATATATACAAGTGTCACAACCAGAGATAGTTTTGTACAAGGAGAAATACATTTATCTCAACATTATTCAGAATTTACATGTACAAATATGCATAGTGAAATATGCAGAAGAAAACACTGGGAATAGATAAAAGTATATGGAAATGAAATCCTTTTCTTTTTTTTTTTTTTTAATAGAACTAAGTCTTATCATCCGAGCACTTCCTTCTTCAGGTTTTCATTTCCCATTTTCTCATACTATGCTAGTCCCAGAGCTACACACAGTTGAAATGTCCTTTTAAAGCTATCTGTTCATAAACTGATACTAGCAGAGAAAGTAGAACATGCTGATTCCCATGGTACAGCCATAAGTGTAGTTTGCAGGCTGAAACAGCTGGCAGCACTACTTAACACAATAAAGATTTACATTTAAGATGTATTTTGTATTATATTAGGTTTCAGTAACTACTTTTCATCATGTGACCAGCTGTTTCTATAGTGACAATTTTGTTCTTCTCTTTACAGAACACTAAGAAACACAGTCATTTAAGAACAAAGATAGAGAAGAAATCCCAATTCACTGGCTTCTTTTCAAGTTTTCTTTCAGCATTTTGGAGTACTGCAAATTTCTATAATCTTGTATTTGACATTGATTAAATAGTTCAATTAATATTAATAAGGGTATTATGAAGATTTCCCCCCAGATAAAACTCAGACCTGAAACTAGACATTAAGCACCTAAGTTGAAAAATGGCACAAAAACTTATTTGTATCATCCTAAGCAAACATAAACAAAAACTAATTGACCACAATACCAGTATTACTTATAAATTGTGTCCTGACTGGAACACTTGATAAAGAAGTTGATCACCCAGAGCCAGTGTCTTGTCTAAAATATTAGACATTCAAATAAAAGTTCCCCACTGCCAGTAGGCACACACTAGCTATGAAGTTGAGGGCTTTATTACTTGAACAGTAGTGACCTTCATATCTTTAATTATTACTCAGCCAATTCCCACCTACACGACCCAAGTGATGACTGAGAAATCCATATTTGGACCTCTAAAATGGTTTAGTTTATAAATCATTTAAAAATCCTCCATTCTTTTCACTTCTAAGAAAGACAACAGAAGGCAATACCTATCTGGAGCTGACAGACCATTTGGATGTGCTCTTAGGAAGTGGAGGATATTAATAGGAGTCCCCTCAGATAAAAGAAGGTGTTTCCTCTTACTGGAAGGAAGTACGTTTGATACATCAATGACCACAGCAACCTCAAAAGTCATATGCACCAACTCTAAAAGAGTAAAGTCCTAACTCTTAACATTTAAAAAGCAATATAGGAAGGGGAGATACTAATTTTACCACACATCTGTGTAATTTATATTAGATACATTGGCATTTTTACTGCTTTTTTTTTTTTTTTCATTTTTTTCCTAATTAAAATAAGTAATGTATACACTTTATTTATGGAACCAACACACTTAACTCTGATTGTGTCTTACAAATGTCAGAAAAATGCAAATATTTAATAGAAATCATAATACTGAAAGTAATGAAGTGAAGTCTATGAAATAAAATATTTACCGGTCAACGTGCTAAGACTCATGAATTGAAATTGGGCAGTAGAACAGGCTCCCCAGGGCAATGGTCAAAGCATCAAGCCTGCTGGAGTTGAAGAAGTGTTTGGACAAGGATGTCAGAAATATGGTTTGATTTTGGGTGGTTTTGTGTGTTGAACTCAAGATAAGATGTAGGAACGGCACTCAGTGACAGAAAAACTAAGACAAGTTGTGGAAATATTTTCACATTTTCTTACATTTAATGAGGAACTAAACTGTGGAGAATGCAATGAAAAAATGGTAGATCACTGCTAAATAGTTTTGTTTCTTAGTACGATATTATTCTTCTCATCTTCATCCTATCCAGCATAAGTCACTAATGTTCATCAGCCTAAAATATTTGCTTCAGTCCATATTTAAAGAATATTTCAAATAGTCCCATGTGGGATTAGGGGGCATGTAAAATATTTACAGTTTTCCATATTGCTACAGTAAGGATTGGTTCAATCGTTGAAGAAGAATTCTAATATTTCTGCATTGCTTTAGGAAAAGGCTTGACAAGTTTCAAACAATAAGATGAAAATTGTTGCATATAAATGCAGCAAGGCAGTAATGTTTACTTGCACTCAAATAATTCTAAAATGATCAATATACAATTGCTGAGAATTGTTATAGGCAGAATAAATGATAAAATAGCATCCTTTCTATTTATTTGCTAGCACAGCTTAAGCAGAATAATAAGACCACATACAAACAATGGGGAGTTTAGTGACCTAGTATTCATTTTATAACTATCTCATGGTGTGCTTTATATTACTATGATGATCATCTGACTGGTCAGTTTGCCCTGATTCAGTTGGTCTACACATTCTGCAGGAAGAATTATGTATCTTTCTGCCTGTATTCATATAGCANCACAATCTGACATACAGTTAGGTATGCCAAATCTTATTTCTTTTGGAACAACTATGCTGCCTTCTGTCATCTGAAGATCCAGTTCATGTACTGATTTCTTTTTTAAGGACTAAAATTATATATATTTTAAGTCCTTCAACATGATATCAATGTAGTGTGCTTAACAGTATTTAAGTTTTATAAATCAGCAATATAGCAATCCATGTAATAGGAGTAGCGATGTAACTGGACACTGATGTAAACTAAGATTTACTAACTTATTATTTACACAAGTTTTTTTCTTATTTTTTTGACATATGATACCTTTTAATCCTCTAAATAGCATAGGGATCACAAATCCACCAGGCAAGATGACGAAGTTTCTAAACTCTCAGATTTCAGAAATCAGAAACTTTTTCTTTCAGCACGGAGAACATGAGCCTTCCTTTGTACCCCCAAATCTGCCACTTCCTATCTCAGTTTATGTAAATATTGTTGCCATCATTTCTTATCCTATTTTTGTGAAATTTCCTATATCATTTTATATGTCACTGTTATGCTATATTTGGAAAATATATGTATAACTGGGCATTTTAGAGTCAGGTGACTGCATAATTTATGATGATGTTCAAGTCATAGAATTCACAAATCATATGAGTGACAGAAATTCCTAAGATGAGCCATGATGTGTCTTCCTTTTATTTGTACATACTATGACCTTTTCTGTCATAAATTAATTAGATCAGCCCAACGACATGAAGCAAATATTTTAGTTTATGTATTTGGCATCAGCATTCCATGTTCCATGTTTCTGATGCTTTTGTGGTTTTTATTTGTTTGTTGTTGTCATTGTTTATGTATTCATTTATTCAAAATAAGATTTACATCAAAATTTTCCAACTAAGCTCATATTTTTGCCTGAAGTAAAAAATAGCTGAAAGTTATAGAAAATATGAAAAAAGAAATAAACAAACAAAAATAATAAAAAAAACACACTCAAGAAAGATGAAGAAACCAAATAAACCTAAGACAAGAGAAATTTCCTATGATTATCATTTTGATCATTTTCAGTCCTTCATAATCTCTAAGTACCAGAAGTGACAGGGACAATACTTTTAGAAAAACATAGGACAAGAAGGAAGAAGTGGAACTGAAGAAAAGACAAATTCAAATAACACAATGTTGAAGTTAAATGCAGTAACAGTGGTCTGTAATGACAACTTATGACTATAAGTAGCGGTTATACAAATAACAGATTGATTAAATAAATATTTTGTAGAAACAAAACTGAAATAATTAAAAATATGGCAAAATAAAAAATAGAAGTGATAACTATACTAATGCCTTCATTTTCAATATGTTATACCACAGAATCTCATCAAGGTATCCAGAAATAAACCTTTCTAAGACTATGACACTTTGATAAAAATAGAGTTAAAAGAAAAGGTGTAAAGAGACTCTAACCTATTTATAGTAGTCAAGGTAAATTTAGCTGGGTGAGGTATTTTCAATAAAGCTCATAAAGAGACAATGTTTTCTAGATTCAATCAGACCAAATTTAATAGGAACCAAAGTAATTACTTTAAGTATGACCTTGTTCGCATGAGTTCAGGACATACTTTTACAGAATATTACTGACTCTGACAGAGTCTGCAAATCACTTGGAAGATATTCTGGAGATGTGAACACCTCTGTTTCTTGGCGGGTGTGGGGAGGGAGAAGAAACAGAAACAGAAACTGTAAGAAGGAAAATGTAGAGAGAAGATACCCAGGAAGCAGATGAAAAGCAGAGAATAAAGATTAAATTAAGATCAAATAAGAATCTCTCTCTTCAAAATGTCTTAGCTATCCATAGACTCTTTTCACAAAATGAGAGCATCTGTGGAGTTGAAATGTATGTGTGATAATTATTTTCTTTGGTTTCTATAAAGTAGAATAATTCTTTGTCCTAAAGTTTTTGTACTACACAAAACTCTAACATTGTGAAAGGGTTAAAGAATACGTGCTAGCTAGTGCAATGCAATAGAGTCTATCTATAACACTGTTCAAGCAAATTATTGGGAAATTTTCTCTACCTTGTACCTCCTTCTTTTTTCTGAGCAAATTAAAAGCTTGTTTATTACAAAGCTGATGCAAGTATAGAAGCTTCCTCGCACAAAAAGACCAACTATATTTCATTACAGGGAGATTAGATTCATGCAGGTATCTCTTAATTTAGAAGATTAATCTAATAAATCTTATCTATTTTGGACTGAAGTAACTGAAAGTACATAAAATTTAGACAGCAAACACTGAGGAACTTGTAAAATTGGATCAGACTATTCTGCCCAGACTGCACTGGATATTAGTCTTCTGCAGCCACTTCTCTAACCAAAATACTTTGAACGTATATTCAGAAAAGTAATAACTTTTGTTCTAGGCAGGGTATTAACAACATAGATGAAGAACTTAAAACTTAGAAAAATTAATCCCTTATACTCCCTCAAAGTGATCCCCAAATTAATCAAATTATTCATATTAACACACAGAAAGGAAAAAAAAAAAAATTTACCTTCCCCTGAACACACAACCACTTAGGCCAGTTTATATGTGAAGTATGTATAGTATAAGCTTCCAATAGAAAATACATCCAAATCAGAGTATAGCAGCAATGCATTGAAACTTAAATTATAATCAAACCTTTTTAACCTAGACACAGACTCTAGAAGAGCATAACATCTAGACTAACCATGGCAAAACACCGACAATTTGAAAAATGACCTCATATTCTATCTTCATGGCTCTTCATGAGCCCTTAAAAAACATTCTTTTTTTTTTTTTTCTTTTTTCCCTAAGAAGAAATTAGCTCGGGAAGTCTCCTCCACATGTGTATGTTTGGCTGGAAAAGATAAGGTGAATCTTACCTACTACAGAGCTTACAGGTAAGTAATTCCAATCACTTTATTTATACTGTATCTCAGTGTAGTCTGTATATTGAACCAGGTTGTTTCTCTGAAGCATAGACATTTTTTCTCTCAAACAACTTAGTAAATCTAAGATATCGAGTATAGATATATATTTGGTTTTGTTAATAGTTTTATGTCTCAGTATATATAGGAGTGTATCTATAATCTGTTTTATCACAGAATCACAGACTGGTTAAGGCGGGAGGGAACCTCTGGAACTCATCTAGTCCAACATCCCTTCTGAAACTGCACATCCAAAACAGGTTGCCCAGGAACATGTCCAGGTGGCTTTTGACGATCTCAAAGGAGAGAAACTCCACAACTTCTCTGGACAACCTTTTCCAGTGCTCTGTCACCTGTATGGTAAAGAAGCACTTCCTGATATTTGTACAGAACCTCCTGGCACCACTGAGAAGAGTCTGGCTTCAACATCTTTATCAATGACGTAGACAGTCAAATCTAGTGCACTTTCAGCAAGTTTGCTGATGACACCAAGCTGAGTGGTGCAGCTGATGCAACAGAAGGAAGAGATGCCATCCAGAGGGACCTGGACAGGCTGGAAAAGTGGGCCCATGAGAACCTCATGAGGTTCAACAAGGCCAAGTGCAAGGTGTTGTTCTTGGGTCAGAACAATCCTAGATATGTGCACAGACTGGGAGAAGAACACCTTGAGAGCAGCCCTGTGGAGAAGGGCTTGGGTGTCCTGGTGGACAAGAAGCTGGACATGAGCCAGCAGTGTATTCTTGCAGCCCAGAATGCAGTTGGCTTTCACCTCATCAAAATAGGGGTGGCCAGCAGGGAGAGGGAGGTGATTGTCCCTCTCTGCCCTGCTCTTGTGAGACCCCGTCTGGAGTACTGTGTCCAGGCCTGGGCCCCCCAGCGCAAGAAAGTTATGTAGCTGCCGGAGCAGGTCCAGAGGGGAGCCACAAAGATGCTCAGAGGGCTGGAGCACGTCTCCTGTGAAAAAAGGTTGAGGGAACCTCAAAAAAAGGTTCAGCCTGAAGAAGACAAGGCTCTGGGGAGACCTCACTGCGGTCTTCCAGTACTTGAAGGGAGGGGGCAGTGACTTTTTACAAGGGTTGATAGTGATAGGACAAGAGAGAATGTTTTTAAACTAAGAGAGGAGAAACCTAGGTTAGATATTAGGAGGAAATTTTTCACTCAGAGGGTGGTGAGGCACTGGCACAGGCTGCCCAGAGAAGCTGTGGGTGCTCCATCCCTGGAGGCATTTAAAGTCAGGTTTGATGGGTTCCTGGGCGGCCTGGTTAAGTGGCTGGCAATCCTGTCCACAACAGGAGGATTGAAAATAGAAGATCTTTAAGGTCCTTTTCAGCCCAGACCATTCTATGATCCTATTATTCTATTATTCTATGATCCTATGATCCTATGATTCTATGACTTTTTGCACTTTCTCTTCAGTTATTTGTAGACACTGATAAGATCCTGTCTGAGACTGTTAAGAAAGCATTGTCTCAAATCAACATGAGCAGTTAAGGCCAGAACCTTCTACAATCAGCAACACTTTGTGGACAGTTTTACATTTGAAAGCACTCCTTGGACAAAGCCAGAAGCTGAATAGTAAAGAAACTTCCCCCAACACTGGATCGGGACAGATCCCCTCTGAGCTGTCTCCTCTCCAGTTTCAACAGTCCCAGCTCTCAGCCTCTCCTCACTGGAGGGGTGCTCCAATGCCTTCATCATCTTAGTTTCCAAAAATCAAAAATCAAAATTTTTATTTTTGAGAGATAGCTATTCTCATCTTAAATATTACTTCTTGACTTATCCACCACTAACTATGGTAAGATTTTCAATGTTTAATTTTCTTCAGTGCTAGAAAATCATCTTATTTAAAGGTTAGATAAAATTCTAACCCAAATTTGAGACATTGGATCATGTCATCTCTTTACCTGCAAGACTGAAAAGAACCTTAAAGCTAGATATCTTCTCCATGATTAAGTAAACCATACTAAATAGTGATCAAGTTATATCTTCCCACACTTCTAAGCCTTTAAGTCTGTCAACTAAAACTTTTTCTAAGAACTTAAATATTCTTTGTATTTCTTATTTTGAATTTCTGTTGCATTTCTTACTGAAGTTTTGTTATCTGAAGTAGACATAATATTCTACTTAGCCTTGTTATCTTCCTCTTGAGTTTTTTTCTCAGAAGGATTATAATACACTTTGTTTCAGCTACAGCAGTGTATGTAGAATTTGTATGACTATTATCATTTATGAACAACTTCTTATCTGAGTCATTGATACCCAAGCTGTGTAGTGGAGCTTAGCAAGCCATCAGTGTGAAACCACTTAAGAATTGCAAACTGAGCACCCATTCATTAAGTCAAAGCAGTTTCCTATAGTAATCTATGTGATTAGCTTTGGTGTAGATCTACTCATGTCTATGTGAAAGAGGAGAAATCCATTTTTGTCTCAGCTCCGTGTTTAGAAACTATGAATGTCGGGGGTTTTTTTGCACCTTTTCACTTATTTTGGTAGTGAGATTACCTCAATGTTTTATTTTGTCCAACTTTATGCATAATGCTTGAAAAATGGAAATTCTTAGCTCTTCCAGAACAAAGTTAATTATAGTATATCACTTTTTTCTTGAAGAAAAGTATATCATAATATATGATATTATATATAATAGGAATCAAAAACAAGAGGAGGAAAACCTTTTGTCAGGGTATTTCTTAATCTTTTACCCTCAGAAATAATAGATAATATGTAAAATCTTGGCCTTGAAGTCAATAAAACTGTCATTTCAATTTAAAGATGTGAGAATGACAGACAAATAAGTAGTTCTCTTAAATATAAGGAACAGCATAATGCACATTGTAATTTGCCAGACGGTGTGAACTTAAGAATTTACTCAATAACAACCAAGGAAGAGACAGAAGGTAACAGCTCAAGCTAACAACACCAGACGTGAAAAACAAAGCAAAACACATTTTAGCTTTCACTGAACCACAAGATGATCTCCAGCACATTAGAAATACTTGGAGACCTAATAGCCATAGGGTACACTGAGGAATCATAAAGGAAATACAATTATTTTGAAGGTGTGGTCTTTTATTTATTTACTTATTTAAGAAAGCATAAAAGCAAGTTCACCTTGAAGAGAGTGAACAAAAGAATTATCATTCTTTTTACACTTATGGCATGCTTTCTGGAAGACTTCTCTTTGTTCTCACTGTTATTTAAGCACTTCACTGCAGGGGAACTGTTCTTAATAGCATCATTAAGAACCATTGCACAAACAATTTTCCATTCAACGTTTGCAATCTCAAATATGTAATGATAGGATGGTTGTTAAATACATTGCCATGCACTGTGCAACAGGAGACATAAATGACATTACAGAGCGGAATGACAATTAGTATCCTGAGAGGCTGATGTTTATAGATAGAATAAAAAAGATTTCTGTTAACAGAAGTAACCTGAATAAAGATGATTTTGGAGCACATGAGATTTACATAGATTACCATTTTACCTTGATATCCTGCTAGATCTATTCTGATAAAGATGTTCATTAGACGTTCTTGTTACAATAGGTATATTTTGTGCATATTTAATCTTCTTCTGCGATTTCTATTAATATCTGAAAATTTAATTATGACAGCTTTAAAAAAAAAAAAAACAAACAACAAAAATGGACATACTGTATGTCTTTATAAGGTGAAATCAGGACCTTCTTCTACTGAGTTAGAGAAGGTACCCGTCTTACTGTCTATGATCTGCGACAGCACCAGATTAAGGATCAGATTAAGAATAGGGGTAGCTTCATTGCTCATCTGCCAGGAGTATGGACCTGAGATAATGTTGTTTTCATTATTTGGTGGAGTCTTTTCTCCTCATTTTTTTTTTTTAATTTATTTTCATTTTTTCAGGGGCAAGAGAAGGTTTAGCTACAAAAGTGGAAGAAACAGTCTTATAAATGCAAAGAGAATAGATATGTTAAACAATATTTTTTTATCTTTATTATCAATCTTTATACATACAAATGAAAATGCAGTTCATTTTTTTTTTTTTAATTAAAATTCTCATTCATATTTAAAAAACAAATGAACATGATACTTGACTCTGGAGTGTCTCATCAACATCTTCTTTTTCGTGTTGTTTTGTACTACAGCCCTTGTCTGTAGTTGACAGGCCATTTATGAAGAAAACAATTTTACTTGCTTTCACCAATTTTTACTACCTGTTCTCTCAGCCACCATCATTCTTCATCAATCATGTATTTGCCCTGAAACATATATTTGAATGATTTGCCTTTCTGCAAGTACGGGCTGCACACTTACAGAAGGTACTCCAAAGAAAGAAGAAAATACTTTTTAGATTTACAGAAAAGCTTTAGCTCCAATGGCTAAAGGACATATGAACTGATGTGCCTTGAGAATAGCTCCCAAATGTGTCTGAGTGGACAGAACATTTTATTGTGAAAAAAAATGATAAAGTTTTAACTTTCTGATGGTTGCACTGGAAACTGATACCTGAGTAAAACTGGAAGACAAGGAATAAAAGCACAAAAGACTCATAAAGATTAAAAGTCAAATAGAGAAAAAAAAGCACAAAAAAGAAAAAAAAAAAAAAAGACAGATTAGTATAAAGGATGTGGGCAGATAGGCCTAGAAAGTTACATTTTATTAGATGTTTTTTCATTTCATTGAAAAGACAATGGCAAAGAGAAAGAAAGGCAAAACAGAGCCTCTAAATGGTGAAGGAGATAAAAAAAAGTGTTTATTTTCTGTCATTGTGACAGAATATACATAGCATTAATCCATAACAGAAAGAGTAAAGAGGATTTCCACATACTGTGCCTTTCAGACTTTTCCAGTGATGCAGACAGTGCAACAGCTAGTGACATACACGTTAGTTGCTTTTGTAAACTGTCCACAGGATTTATTCATCAAATAGCAAACTTACTTTAATAATGACATCTCTATGGGTTTGATCCAGTGCCTACAAAAATTAATGTACTTCAAAGAGTAGTTTGTTCACAGCACTTTTCTAAAGTCCTTCCTGAAAAAGGCAGTGGCTGACAAGCTCTGAGTCTGACATGGTTATTACCTCTAAAGAAAATCCTGATATGTCTTTTTCTAAATGACATTGTGGAATACATTTGTTGCTGTTGATTTGTTGTAGTTTTCATTCGGAATTGTACACTTTTAAAATTAAAAAATAACACTAAAAGGATAATACTAAAACATTAAAGGCATTTTGATTTTGTCAACACAAATGCTTTTGATGTTTATGCTTTTAAGTAATTCTAAGTTTATATTGTAAATTCTTTATATTTTAATCACAGGTAGAAATAAAAGTAATTGTACAAAAAAGAACCAATCCAAAACTATACATTAAAATATGCTTTAATGTGTCCTAGATATTACTAATAAACCAGAGGATTAGATTCTTTACCCTTCTGAAAAAAAATTCAAATATTATATTCATCGCATCCATTCTGTTTGTGTGTGTGATGGAGAAGTTCATCTCCAGACACAAAAAGAGCACAGAGGAACAACACCAAGCAGGGAAGGCCCAAATTGCACCTTGCCCCAGCCTTTCCCATAGCACAATGAAAGGAGTCCAAGGGCCATGGGGTGGAGAGGAGACTGGGATCCACGGGGAAGACTGAGTGTCTGAGCCCAGCTACTGAAGGTATCCATGTACATATACACACACACTCACATGCACATATATGTACATACACACACATATGCAACATATATGTGCACATATATATAAAAAAAATATATATATGTATATAGATCATATATACACATGAGTAAACTGTCTGAGCGAAGATGTATATACATCTGTATATATTTATATACATTCCCACTAGCAGCTTCATCCTGATCAGCCAGAGAGGGGAACATAATGCAGCCATCAATACTGGCTGTGTTTGTCTAAATGCTGAGTGTGTCTGCCAGTGCTTTGTATGCCTGGCTGGCTATGTATGTAGGTGTATGTGTATGTATATTGAGTGTCATGTGCGTATATGTGTGTGTGTAAGAGGTCCCTCACACTATCTTCACCAATGTAAAAGCTTTTCTAGAAAAAGCTTTTTTTTTATTATTATTTCATATACAAGAGATCCTTTAACACCTCAACCCTCCTCTCCTTAGAGCCTACAGGGGCAAGTTCTGACGTCCTATACTTTCAGTGATGTCTCTTTACTCCTTTGCCGGTTCATCCGCTGGAGAGAGAAGGAACTCGAGCTTTGACCTCATAGCAGTGGCAATACCACCATAGGCCACTTGCATGTGTGTCACAACAGTAATAGTACATATATTTTGAGCTGATATTTGGTCTTACTTATTCCTAACTTTTTTCTGGACCTCAGATGACTTCAGAGATGGCATTATGTATTTTAGTGTTGTAACAGACCTCAACATCTAATCTACTTAGCTCAATCCACTAAACTGAAAACTATTTTTTAGTTTACAAGACCTGCAGCCAGAGATTTTATTGTAAATATTATCTTTTCTAATGCTTACAGAAAATGCTATTTAAACATTTTTTTCTTACAGTCTCTACCAGAAAGAGGACGTTAGAGGTGCAAATTAAAGGTTTGATATTAAACTTTATACACATGCCCTCTATTATTTAAACTCTCATACAGATTAAATATTTGTCATCTTGGAAGGGTTTTATCAAAAATAAATATGCTCCTTGAATTCGGTATACATAAAAAACAAACATACTCACCCTCCCCCACAAAAAATCAAACAAAAAAACATACATTAGTTTACGAACATGGGTACTATGTTTCTATTGGTCTTCTTTAAAAATATTCATGAATTGAAGGATCAGAAAATGAGTGACTTATAAAATATGCAAATCTCTCTCTTGCTATGTGCATTATTGTAAATAATTTTAAATGAATTGCACTCTTGCAACTGATGTCAACTTTAAAATTAGGTTATTCAAAACAGCATTTCTACCCCCATTTATATATAAAATATAAATATCAAATATAAGAAATGTGATAAGTCAGAACTGCTAGAGCTATTAAATTTCACTGAAAAATTGAGAATTTGGTTAGCAGTTGCAACCATGATTTTTGTGTGTGTGCCCATAAATTTTTCATAAACAGTAAAATATTGGAACTTCATCCAGATTTTGAACTTCTAGCATGATGAATGTTACATTGCACCACGATACGGTTGCCTTCATCAATGTATACACTATTGTGAAAATTAAATATTAAAATCAGTGATCAGATTTCTGCTGATTGAAAGAAGAGTAATGAGGATAGTAATTTTGTACTGGTTTTATTACAGTTGTAGAACTCATTAGAAAAGATAGCTTATTAAGAAAAATCTCTTCTAAATATTTTACTGTGCAGGGTCAATTGTATGCTGTTTCTGTGAAACAAAATTTTCAGAGAAACTGATTTTGTTATCCATTCAGTCAGATTAGATTGGTAACAGATAAATTGTCACCTGTCATAGAAGCATGCTTTAAAACACCTTTGTCTCTTAATCAAAAGACTCAGAATATTTAAGAATAGTGTATCTACCAAGATCTACCAAGGTTTTCTGGTGACACCTGACTATATGTTTAGACAAAAAGGCTAAATTTATACCACTAAAATGAAACTGTTTCTGTATGAGAACCTGCTTCTGTTCACACAGAAGGAGTATTCAAGCATAAGTTATTCAGATAATGCTACAAAAGTTTCGTAGTTTTTGTTCTTAGTGAAAGCACTATTTAATTCTGGTTCTTAGAACTTGCTGGGGGGAGGGAGTGCGGAGGAAGTTGTTGGTTTGACTATCATTTTTATGGAAGTTTATATTCAGTTTCTGAGTGAAGTGTAAGGATCGCAAATAATTTTCTAATCAT
>VXAV01006881.1:219641-232227 GCA_013399715.1 Alectura lathami | reverse complement strand
TTTATAAACAAAATCAACAAAAACCTCTCCTGATTTTAAAATAACTTCAAGGTTATTGAGGTCCAGACTCATTGAAAACTTCTATGACAGTTTTCAAGCTCTAACCTGTAGATTGCTCATGATTGGGAAAAAAAAATACAAAACATAAAAACGTCTAATAGATAATCACTGAAACTGAGAAAAACACGTAGTTCACAAAGAAAAAATGAATGAAAATAAATATTAACTCTATATATTACACATATAATTAGCAGTTATAAATACAATGAACTGGGAGAAAAAAAAAAAAAAAAAAAAAAGAAGAAAATCACAGAGTCGACATGCCAGAAATACGTGCAGCAACCTGGCAGTCATACTGTGCTTCCCANAAACCTTCTCCAGAATCAAGTGAAATCATCAACTGCATGTTACTTTTCAATGGTAACACTGAAGACAGAATCCTATCATCTACTGCTTGATATTTCCCCCTAAAACTATGTTACATACTTTTCAGTGATGAGTAGTTATGATTTGACAAGTATATCATCCTGCAAAATAGATATTTCAGAAAAATACCAACAAAAAAAAAAAAAATTGTGAGAGTTCGTGGGACTATCCCTGTTCAGAAATCTGTCTCCTGAAAGTTATCAACCAGATACTTTATTGTCTTGTATATCCAAGTTTATACTTATCAGTTGGTATATTTTTCAGAATTTGGTCCAGCATATTTTAGTTGCAAACCCTTCAAGAACTTGGTCTTCCATTCGTTACATTAAGAAATGATTCTATAAATCTTGTTAAGACATGGATTATGCTTATCTCTACCAAGTAACAATGCTTGCAGGTGGAACATGATACTCATTTTTTAAGACCTGAAACAATTTCTACAGAAAGATAATTGAAGTGTAAAAACCCTCTGAAGTTTAATCTTGAAGGTCAGGTAAATAAAGGCACTGAGGGTATAAACTTGTAACTGTCTTTACAGCTTAAGAGTGATCATGGTGCAGTCATGCTTACCCATTCCTGTTTAGCTTTTCAGTTTTCTTTGCGTGCATCATCCAGCAAACTTGAACAATTTGGACATAAAGACCAAATCAGTATCATTTTACATTTAGCTTACATATAGGCTATATGAAATATATGAAATATAATTTTATACCATATTTATGAAGGAGTTGCTCGATAGACATCACGGATTTTGATAAAACATAAAACTACCAGCTATCTTTAATGTGACAAATTGCATGACATATGAAGAAGGCCATAGCCAGCAGTTTGTTTTGGTTTCAAATAGCTGTAAAGGACTGAAGCCTGCTTGGTATGCATGTGTAGGATTATTCACAAGTATACGAATTTGTTGGGTTGGAATCCTGGGTATTAAATAACATGTATTCTCATCTGAATAGCTTGCAGTGACGGGCAATGTATTTTAAACATTTTAGACATTCTCATTTGCATGCATTGTTATTGGATGCTGTAATAGAATAGATACTTTTATAAGACTTTTGTAAAAATTATGTATTGACTTTTGACCCTTCACATAGTAGAATAATTAGGAGTGACAACTTCCTGGCAGTTATGTTGATAGCTTTTCGTATGGTGATATTCAAAGTAAACCTCAAGATGTCAGCTTCAGCCCATGGTCTATAAAAAAAAAAAAAGACAGGTGTTTGACACCTGAGAGATCTTCATCTACATGACAGATTCTAAGTCTTCTTCTTTTTTTTTATGCTCAACAGTGTGAAAAAAATAGTGTGTTTATTGACAAGACATTTCCGAATCCATAGTAAAATGTCTTCATTTTTAAGGTGGTGTCTAAAATGTCAGGGTGCTGTGAAGGCCGACTCACTTGGGATGGAGAGGGGAGGTGGCCATAGTGTCTGGCACGTCATGAGTAGGACTTTGCCCCTTGCAAGTCTGACATATACATGCTAATATAGTGGTTATATATACTTTTTTTTTCTTTTTAAAGGTGATGTAGAATTTCTAAATATATTTCCATAGAATCACAGAATGGATTGAGTTGAACCTTAAATCCTATTCAATTCCAATCGCCCTGCCATAGGCAAAGTTGCTAACCACTAGATCATGCTGTCCAGGGCCCCATGCAACTTGGCCCTGAACACCTCCAGGGATGGGTCATCCACAATTTATCTGGGCAACCTGTTCCAGAACCTCACCACCCTCTAAGTGAAAAATACCCCCCCCAACCCCACCCCCCATCTAATCTAAATCTCCCTTCTTTTAGTTTAAAATCGTTCCCTCCTGTCCTATCACTATTGGACCATGTAAAACGTCTGTCGCCCTCTTGTTTATAAGATTCTTTTAAATACTGAAAGGCCACAATGAGGTCTTCCCAGATCCTTCTCTTCTCCAGGCTGAACAAGCCCAGCTCCCTCAGCCTTTCCTCTTAGGAGTGGTTCTTCAGCCCTCTGATTATTTTGGTGGCCCTCCTCTGGATCCGCTCCAACAACTCTATGTCTTTTTTGTGCTGGAGGCCTCAGACCTGGATGCAGGCCCCCACACCAAGGGAGACCTCAGAAGGATGGAGTAGAGGGGGACAGTCAACTCCCCTTCATGCACCTTCCCTTCCCAAAAGTCACCTTCCCTTGACGCAGCCCTCCCTCTTTTGATACAGCCTAGAATACAGTCAGCCTTCCAGGCCACAAGCTCACACTGCTGGCTCATGTCAAGCTTTTATTTTCCACCAAGTCCTTCTCCGTAGGGCTCTCAATGAGTTCTTCTCCCAGTCTGTACACATATCTGGGACTGCCCTGACCCAAGTGCACCTTGCACTTGACCTTGTTGAACCTCATCAACAATAGATAAATACAGGTGCTGGGAAATCTGACAAGTGGGGATTGTGCCTTGTAGAAAACAAACAAATAAATAAACTAACTAAAATAAAATATAAATCTCTGTTCTGGTGCAGGTTGTGAGCCAATCAGTATCAGGATTGAGATGTGAGGACAGACAAATATCAGTGAAATACTGATGGATCCCTGCTACAAATTACCTAGAAAAGAAGAGGAAGTTGATTTTTAGACATTCAGAAGAAGCATCACAATCACAGGCTCTAGTATTCACAAGATGCTTGAACTACTTAGATATTTACTGCATGGGAGAAAAGGCTGGGTAGAAGCAAACTAGTAGGTTTCTAGATTGTGCTGATTACAGCTTCTCGATATGGGAAGTGAGTGAGATAATTAAAAGAGGACTTCTGCTGGTTAGATATAGTCACTAACAGCCTCGGCTGCAACAAACTCAGCTACAGCAAGGTAGCTGAATTTAAGATCATGAGAGAAATGAGAAGGACAAGTTTCAGTGCATGGTATTTTGGAAGCAAAAGCAATTTATAAATCAATGCCAATGTCACTGAACCATTTAAAGGTTTCAGAACCCCTGTGAATTCCAATTACTTTTCTTTCACAAACTTATTCCATAGTTATTAGTATGGGGCAGTACAGCGAAGTTTACTGCAATTGCAGTAGGACAAGTTTCATCCTTGTTCATGTTCATCATTCATGAGTTGTACAGATGTATTTGACACAGGCATGTTTGTGGAAAGGGCGTGCTGCTACGTTACTTGAAATATGTGCCAAATCTCAGGCCAACACTCTAAGATATACCTAAGTGAATGGGGAAAGGAAGTTCGCAATGTCTACAAAAGTGAATGGATTTCTGGATTTAGAAAACATTTCTTTGATAATAACATTATATCTGGTAGATAATCAGATATTTTATTGTAAATGCGGCCAATCTCCTATCAGAGACATGACCTTTGTTGTGATAATCTGAGAAGACAGTGGTATTCTTTTTTTGATCTATACTATTGCTTTTTCACATCGTAAAACCTCAGAAGATGGGAAAAACAAACAAGCTAAAAAAGAGAAGCTTTATTTTTGATTTGTACTAAGAAATAATTTGGATTAGTTTCTCAGTGGAGATCATCCTCATGTTGAAGGCTATGTGGCTATGTATAAATGCATTACTTAAAGGATAGATACACTGAATCTCTCTTTGAACTGTGTTTGATTGGAGTCTGACTGTCTGACTTCTGAGAGGAGGTCTTCAAGAAACTGAATGATGCATTAGAGCATTTGTGAAAAAGCATAGGGCTCTCAGGTAAAGAAGGAAAGCTGAATTCGTTTCTGGGTTCTCACAGTATGTATACAAAATGCATGAGAAGCTTGCTGTTCCACAAGGGAGGATAATGTACTTTGCTGTGGGCTACCCATATCTATTTTTGCTTTCTTTTCTTTTCATATACTAATGACCATAATGGAGAGAGTAAGTCATTAAATTTAATGTTAACTTACTGGGCACTTCAAGGTAAAACAGTGCTGTGCTGCTGAGAACAATATAACATACCACTCACAGTGCACAAGTCCTCCAATTAAAATGCTAATTAACAGTTTTATTTATAAGAAACAAGGTTATTTGATTATAATTCCATTTCCCCTGCTCCCTTCAACAATGTGGATTGATCAGACAGAGTAAAACCAGCCCACCCCACTTTCTTGAGGAATGATTTTATTTTTTCTCTCTCCATACGGATCTAATATACACCATGAGGAAAACATTAGACAAATTAAGCAGAAACAGCTTAGAAGAATATTTTTTCCTTTCTTTCTTAGGTTTGTCTCCATGTAGAAATTACAGTTGAATTTGACATTTGCTCAGTACGACCTGCAGAGGTCTGAACTGGAGTCAGACACAGCCATGATCTTCTTCTTGCATCCTTGTTTTGCTTAGCTTATATATGCAAAAATAAGTTCTGTACTGATGGAGTTGCAGACTGGAGCTTCCTGCTTCACTTAGTTCCATTAGAGTAGGTAATAAACTCCTACTGCATAAAGTAGAAAGGCAGGAAAAAAGTGTGACTGGGTCACACAGTTTTCTCACTCATCACAGATTGTAGCCTTTCTGTTCACACTAACTCGTAATGATAGTTGACTTCCTAAAGTGGGGTTTGGAATTGATGAGAATATTGGACCACTCCCCCCCCCAAAAAAAAAAAGAAATTCCAGCAAATATTATGTCCTGTCCCTTCTCCCTGAGTCACTTAAATAAAAGGAAATGTCCTACCCAGTGTTAGATTCAGAAATTTCATATATGATATTGATGCATGCATTTATATATAATATGATAATTAGGATTCATAAGGGACTAATAAGTTTCTTTACCAAGGAGGGGAAATTTACAGTTTCTAGTGTAAATAAAAGCTAACTGTTTTTTGTTCTTGTTTGTTTTATTTTCTATCTAAATACTTTTTGTGTTTCTTGAAGATCAAATTAAAAAATATATGAACAGGGAAGATGAAATTTCATACTGTTCTTAGTATTGCCAAAGCTTAACTTTGTACAGCCTTAATTTAGCAAATGTATGCATAGTAGCTGACAGTAATATTTTAATGATATTGTTGGCAACTGTTGCTTTATTATTCAAGCTGCGGTCACTGCTATATGTAGGTGGGAAATACATGGGGGTAGAAACACTACTTAAGATATTTTTATAATCATTTTCAGTTCAAAAAATTATTCATGGGTAATTTCCATTGAAAGGTTCATGAGTGTTTCGCAAATATAATACCAGAGAGAAATGATAGTGTCTCTTTTACTCACAAAGCTGTCTGTTCTAATGGCTTCTTTCTACCCTCTCCCCTCATTCTTTTTGTAAATAATAACATTTAGTTTGAATGCAAAAAAAAAAAGTACTAAATGCTGTTATGTTAAGATAGAAATGAGAACAAATTAAGATGAATTCATAAAGCTATCTAAAACCACAGTTCTAACTGGCTATGTATGATTCAGGTCCCCTTGAAACCTTCTGTTGAACTTCACTGATTTCAGTGCTATGGGAATATGCTTTTTACTATGTGTTGTAGATATCAATTAGAAAAATTAATTTGAGTGATTGATATCTAGTGCAATTTAATATCTTCAGTTTCTCATAAATTTTCATTATCAAATGGCTCCAGATGTAGTTTAGAGAGGAAGAACTGAATAAAATTATATGAAAAGAAATTCTTAAAAACTCAGCAACCTCTGTAGCAAGATGATCTTCACTTCTTGACTAAAGTGTCACGAAAGAATTGTGGTAACCAGTTATGTCTGGGCAGCTGAATGAATCTCCTTGGAAACAGTATATATGTATGTGTATACCAAATAAGATGCATCTGAAGGTGCAGAGAGAGCTGCCTGCTATCATTGAAAGTGTGTTGTTTTTTTTTTTTTTTTTCTGTCTATTTGGAAGATTACGGACAAAAGGGAAGATTCTCAATGACTTAAGGAAGAAAAAAGTACTTATCTTCAGAAAAAGGTGAGGTCAACATGGGGAACTACATGTCAGCCAGCTTCCCTTCAGTGTCTAGGAAAACTATGGAGAGAATCCACTTGGAACACATTTCTGAGCGCATAAAGAAGAAGGTGACGGAAGACTCCTCATGGATTTACAAAAGATATAACACCTGAGCAGACAAACTGACTTCTATGATGAAGTGACTGGATTTGTGTATAAAGGCAGAGCTATAAATGTCACTTATCTTGTGTTTAGCAACACATTTGAAAGTTACACGAATCATTAAGTACAGTTTTACACATTCCAGTCTGGACTGATAAATGAATAGATGTATGAAAAACAGTCTGGTGTATCAGGCTCAAAATCTAGTGGTTAGAAGTTCATACTCTACTTATAGTCTAGTTACAAATGGAGTTTCTCCAAAGTCAATCCTGTGACCTGTTCTTTTGTCTTTATCAATAATCTGGAAGAAGAAATGGAATGCATGCTCATAAAGTCTGTCGATAACACCAAACTGGGACCATCACCTTATCGTAGACTCATAGAATCATAGAATCATAGAATCATAGAATCATAGAATCATAGAATGGCTTGGGTTGGAATGGACCTCAAAGATCATCTAGTTCCAACTCACCTGCCATGGACAGGGCTGCCAGCCACTCGCTCACTAGATCAAACTGCCCAGGAACCCATCCAGCCTGGCCTTGAACACAGCCAGGGATGGGGCAGCCACAGCTTCTCTGGGCAGCCTGTGCCAGCGCCTCACCACTCTCTCAGGGAAGAATTTCTTCCTGATGTCCAACCTAAACCTCCCCTCTTTCAGTTTTAGCCCATTCCCCCTTCTCCTACCATTATCCACCTGCATAAAAAGTCGGTCCCCCTCCTGCCTGTAAGCTCCTTTCAAGTATTGGAAGGCCGCAATGAGGTCTCCCTGGAGCCTTCTCTTTCCCAAGCTGAACAATCCCAACTCCCTCAACCTTTCCTCATAGGAGAGGTGCTCCAGCCCTCTGATCATTTTGGTGGCCCTCCTCTGGACCCGCTCCAACAGCTCCACATCTCCTCTGTACTGGGGGCCCCAGGCCTGGACACAGTACTCCAGGTGAGGCCTTCCAAGGGCAGAGTAGAGGGGGACGATCACCTCCCTCTCCCTGCTGGCCACCCCTCTCTTGATGCAGCCCAGGATGCCATTGGCCTTCCTGGCTGCAAGAGCGCACTGCCGGCTCATGGCCAGCTTTTCATCAATCACAACGCCCAAGTCCTTCTCCACAGGGCTGCTCTCAAGGTGTTCTTCTCCCAGTCTGTACACATGTCTGGGATTGCCCCGACCCAAGTGCAACACCTTGCACTTGGCCTTGTTGAGCCTCATCAGTTTCTCGTGGGCCCACTTTTCCAGCCTGTCCAGGTCCCTCTGGATGGCATCCCTTCCTTCAGGGGTATCAACTGCACCACTCAGCTTGGTGTCATCAGCAAACTTGCTGAGGGTGCACTCAATCCCCCTATGTTGTTGATAAAGATGTTGAAGAGCACCGGTCCCAAGATCGGTGGGACCGATTGGAGGAGGGTCCAAGGTCCCCCCCCCGGGGGACACCACTCGTGACCGGCCTCCACCTGGACGTAGAGCCATTGACTACAACCCTTTGGCTGTGACCCTCCAGCCAGTTCTGTATCCATTTTGGAGATAAGGATATTGTATGGGACCATGTCAAAAGCCTTGTCCTCACAAGTCCAGGCAGACATACAAGACTGTGATTTTTTTTCTCAAAGAGATCCAGGCAAGTTAGAGAAATGAACCAAAAGAAACCTTGGAAAAGTCATTGAGGAAATATGAGAAGCTCTGAATCAGGGATGGACTAGCTCCTTGTTGTGTAACAAGCTGAGGACTGACTTACTGAGGAGTAGCTTTGCTGAGAAGGATTTTGGGGTGGAGGTCTCAACAGTGTGGCTTGGCAGCAAAGAAAGCCAACAACATCCTAGGTGTTATCAACACACACAGAGCCAGTACATCAACTGAAGTGATTATTTTCCTTTAGTTAAGACATGTTAAGCTGCTACTGGAATGCAGTATCTAACTCAGAGCCTACTAATGCAAAAAGGACACTTATAAATTTTAATTAGCTCAGCTGTCAAGCTACTCTAGTGCATGCCCCATGAAAAGAGGCTGAAGGAGCTGGGCTTATACAGTCTGAAGAAGAGGTAATTTCAGGAACACAAAACAGCAGTATTTCAGCATCTATAACAAGGTTATTAAGAAAATAGATTTGGGCTCTTTACTGAGGTTTATTGTAGAAGAATAAGAGACTAGCATCATATATTAAACTAGAGATGGTTTACCTGGATAAAAAGAAAAAAAAAATTCACCATGAAGGTAATGAAGCATTAGACTACCTCAGCTCCCAAAAACTTGTGTGATCTCCATCCTTGGAGGTTTTCAGAAATCAACTGGAAAAAGCCTTAGGGAACCTAGAGCTGGTAATTTTTTGGGTGGAGTAGGTACCTGAGGTCCCTTTAGTAGGGACCTGAGGTCCCTTTCAAACTGAATTATATAGCAATCCGATGTGAAAGGAGAAATGCCCTGTAACATTAGTATTTTTCACGGTAATTGTGTTAGGATAGGTTTATCTAGGAATAATTAAAAGTTTTCAATTAAACTTTTTATGCTAGATGCCCGTTATGAACAACAGCCTTTTAAGACTTCCTTTAGAATATTTTATTAGGTTTGTACTCCAAGTATTCTTGCTGGTTTTCTAGGGTAAATTTTAAGACATACTAACAAAAAATATGAAAGTTTAAGTTATGGCATTTTGTCTTGTGTAGTATCTATGAAAAAGAGATTACTATAAATGTGATTCGAACTTCATTACTATTGTTAGATGTATGGTTACAATACACAAAAAAAAGGGAAATATCTTGTGCCCTTCTGACCTCCTTGTGCCACACCCTGTTTGTGTAGGGGGGCACTGCTGGAGCTGTCCCGCTCTCCCTGAGTTTCTTGCAGTGCAAAGTTAACCTCAGAATGTTCTTTACTGTAAGATTAATCCAAATATCTAGATTTTTTAAAAAGCCCATAGTAAATATATATTTTTTTTGTTAAACTGGCTGTACTACATGTGACTGCAGCACTGTTAATACCCTAATGTCTCCTGTGAATTGCTAGATTAATTTGGTTTCCTCAAAGATATGAATCACAGGAGGATAATTGTCTTCCTGACAGGAGTTTTCCTCCAATAGCTTTCCTATTTTTGCCATCTTGTTTTCAGTGTTATCTAGCATGGCTGAGGAACTTTGTTTCTGGGGAGAAAAGCGCTTCATCTTTGCAGTTTCCTTCTGTAAAAACACATTTAAAATAACTTTGAAAGCACACAGTTCCTTGCTTTGGGTTTAATGTCTCTGCCCTTACAGAAGACACCATAAATCAAATGAGTTAAATGAGACGCAAGAAGAGCTAAAAAACAGTGAGGAAGAGAAAAGAACAGAAGAAGAAAGGAGAGAGGAAGAATTATCTGAATGAAAAATAAAACCAGCTGCCAGCTACTGGCAAAGCCCTAAAATACTGAGTAGAATTTATCACTTCAGAGAAGATGAGGTTAAGCAGAATGACATAATCTTGCAGCCTTTGTCTTGATGGTAATTAGATTATTTTATCTCAAGCAAGGAAAGTCACTAGTAAGTGACAAATTTTCTTAGGGAAACATTTCCAGAAATTAGCTGAAAAAGAGGCGAAATACAACCCTTAAAAAAAAAAAAAAAATCCTTAAAATGTATGAGGAAGTGGTAAAAGTTTTGGCCAAAAGTTTTGGCCAAAAATTTTGGAAATGAATATTCCTACAGTTTCAATTTCTTGTAAGGAAAAAAAAATCCTCACAGTATTGCTGAAACACAAATAATGTTGAAATAGGAATATCTAGGATATGCTTTAATTGCTGAAGGCTCCTATTGGAAGAAATATTACTTTGTTACTCTGCCAGAAATATCCTGATACATTACGTAAATGTGTAGCTGTGGAAACAATTCGAAGAAAATTATCAAACTTTTCCAAAATAGGTGCATCTATAGTGTTTTTAAATCCACTGATGACTAAAACTTGGGTAGCTAGCCAGCATAAGCAAGGAATGAAGGAATGTTGGCATGTTTCTTTGTTACTATAGTTTTCAGCTTCTTTAAATTGTGGATTTCAAGAAAACAGGGCATATATGTAGGGCAGGCTCATTGACTCTTCCAAGTCCACAACAAATTGATGTGTTGCTCACTGAGTACTTTTTTATTCACAGATGCATCAGAAATTGGCTGCTATCTATGTGACCTGTGAGTAAATAATGTTTCTTAGAGAAGATTCACCATAGGTTTTGACATCATTACTTTTCTCTGTTAAAATGCAAAGCAATCACAGTGTTGTAGCCAACTCATACACTTCAAAGGCTGTTTTGTATGTTTGATAGACTGACCAGTTGGTTTGATTGAGTTCAACATAGCCCTTGTACCCTGTGAATAAAATCTCCAATTTGATAATCTAAGTGAGATTTGTATATAGAATAGCACAGAAATCATAGGCACTTACATTATTTTCAGAGATCTCCAGAAAAGTGAGTGGAAGAACATATCAGAAACTCATTATCTCTCTATATGTCTCCTCACCTACTGGAAAAAGCACATACTGTGCTGTCATGAACACATCTACAGAGTTTCAGTGTACAAGTTGCCTTTATACATATTGAGGGTTCTGTTGCTTTGTTTGTTTGAAGTGTAACAAATGTGATATAGAATATATGTAGATGCTGCCAAACAAAGACCATGAAGTTCTGTTGAAACAGTAAACTTACCTAGCTTCAAATGTCTATGGTTTCTTTCTATATTGTCACTTTTTTTAAAGTCAGTATGAAAATAGTTTCCTTGGTGGAATAATTCATCTAATAAAGCAGATGTCCAAAAGAGTTTGCATGAATCATACACTGAAACATACAGTTTATCTCTGTGAACTGTAATGACATGCAAAGCTAACATTCTCAGAGGTAGATGTAGACTTGGTATAGGCTTCTGGGCATGATTCAGTTGCCAAAATACAAGAACCTAAGGCCATTACTGTAGCCTTAAGTTATCCAGCATTGTCTCCAGTCCTGCCCTGGAGCAGCTCCATTTTGTATAAGCAGATTTTACACAGGACCTAAGATAACAGGACTTTCATCTTGAGTAACACCTAGAAGCTAGGCAGAGACTACAGTACTTAACATACCAATGATGAAAAAAAGTACTTTTAAAATTACGAGAAACCTGCAAACACATAAGACACATGATTCAGTATTGGTATCTCTTCCTCTGCCACATCTTTAGTACACTACGTGCTTTGCAAACCACAGCAAAGCAGCAGCAAATAGGAGCTGATTTGGCCTAACAGCTAGACTGCCCATCCAACAGTCTCACTGGACTGAAGGACATGGATTTGAGCTGTGGCTTTTGCTTGCTGATTGGAACTAAATGATCTTTAAAAAGTCCCTTCCAACCCTAGTCGTTCTATGATAATAGATACTTTGAAGACAGAAAATAAGTTGTTTTTTTTTTTTTTTTAATTATTCATTTGTTTCATTTTAACAATCCTGCTTTTTTGTAAGATTGAGTTTTTTTATCAGCTTTTTGTATTTCTTTGCTTGTTTTTTTTTTTTGAAAGTGTGGAAGTATTTTGTTGTTGTGTTTTTCTTTACCTTTAAGTTAATTTTTTACACTATCTTCCTTTTTATTTTGCAATTTTTGAGGGGTTGTGATATTCATATTTTTGTCAGTTTTTTAGTGAGCTTTTTTTATATTTATTTATTTAGCCATGAGTTTGGGGAAATTTTTTCCCCAAGATCTTCTCTTTCCTCCTCTTGCTTGTATTTTTTTTTTTTTCTTGTGTGTTGTAGAGGCTGAGAGAGTTGAGATTTTTCAACCTAGAAAAGAGTATGCTTTGGAGAGAGACCTTTTAGCGGCCTTCCAGAGAGTCTGCAAGAAAGCTAGATACACTCTGTGAGGGTGGTGAGGCACTGCAATAGCTTGCCCGGAGAAGTTGTGGATGCCCTGTCTGAGACTGTTAAGAAAGCATTGTCTCAAATCAACATGAGCAGTTAAGGCTGGAACCTTCTACAATCAGCAACACTTGTGACAGCTTTACCTTTGAAAGCACTCTTTGGACAAAGCCAGAAGCTGTTTGCTTTCACATGAGAAAGCCCAAGGGAGGAGATACTGGATGGTGCTGCCTGAAGACTCAGCCTGGGAGCAAATATTTTCAGCGTGGTAAAGAGAGTTAGGAGATGATGCCATTGTGTTCTGTGAAGGCAGG
>VXAV01006881.1:187756-208363 GCA_013399715.1 Alectura lathami | reverse complement strand
TAATACTAAATAAATCAGTATTGGTCACTGCAGTCTCATTTAAATCTTTACTGCTGAAATCTTAAACGGTTTAACAGTTTTGTATATTTTTAAAAACTTAGATATTTCAAATATGTTTTTAAAGGTGGTCTGGTTTTTATTTTGTTTTGATATGCTTTTCCCATTGAGTTAACTGCACTGACAGAATGTTGGCAATTTTGTACTCTGCAGGATTCTTTTTACCTTGGCTAGTAAATCTAGGCGTAATGCATTGTTATAGGGAATTCTTCTTAGGAGCTCTTGAACTTAGAGTTTTACCTGGCAATAAACACACAGGGGAACACACAAGTTATATGGTCATGTGACATGGTTCGTGCTTCCTAGCGTTTCCTTGGGTACCTATCCTAAAACAGCAATCAATTTGATGCTAGCTACTATGCTCTTTTATGTGTAGTATTACTCTTATAATTAATCTAATCTCTATAACTGTGATCTATGCATTTACTGGGAAATGATAGAGGGAAATCTAGATTTTTTTTTGCTCTTGAGTAATATTTTAGATAGACACCATATCTGTGAATACAGGAAAACATTTTTTTCCCACTGGGTAAAATGGAAGAGTAATGAGGATGCCAAAACATTGTTGCCTAGTGCTATTTTAGATGATGCAAGGTATCCAAGTGATACCAGTGTCTGTCGGATGACACATGGCACCTGTGTTTTTCTGGAGTCGCATCCCAGGGCCAAGCAGCATACCCCCCAGAGTACCTTAACTGTCACTAAATACTAGACACCTGAATTCCTCTCGTAGACTCTGTGGTTAAGAGGCAGTTGTTTGAAATGTATGAGTCAAAGGTGTCTAAAAAAAATTATGAGTGCATTATATTCCTGCTTCTCATCTCATGGGCCTTTGACAGCATCTAGCTGTAAACGGGTATAAGTGAGTTTTTAATGCTCCCACTGGCAACACCTGACCCTTTAGACAGTTGTATAATATGCTTTCAAATAATCTCACAGGGCTGTCATTTGAAAGGGAGGTTTGCCATGGCCTGATAGCAACCTGTGATTTATGAATTTCTCTGAACACGATTTACAAGGAAATTGGATATCATTAAGAAGCAGCTGTTTTTACCAGGTCTGACCTAGGTCAAAGTGGCTTTAGAGTGTTAATGATTAGGTTTGCCTGTCTCAAGTAAATTGCTTGTAAATGACTTGGGGAGGCAAAATTGCTTTAAAATGGAAACTGGCAATAGCATGCTGCAAGATGTTAGCATATTTACTGACCACAAAATCATAAAAGGTGTTTGATGTAATTATTGGAGAAAGAAAAACAAAAAGAACCAAAGAAAGGAAAAAAAAAAAAAACTGTACAATACATAAATTGTTATTTTGTATATGAAGTTCATGGGGACGAATAAACTATTAGTAAGTATGAGAATATCTTTCAGTATTAAATTACTTTACAAAGTCTAAAGAGAGAAAACAATATAGAAGGTAGAAGTGAAAAATATATACGACACAACAGAAATATTTATTTTCAGATGAGTTGATAACCTGATCTCAAGAAGTGGTCAAAAGAAATATAATGAAAATATTTCTCAACATATCAAAACTTTGGCTTAAGACAAGATTCTATCACATACAAACTTTAAATACAAAACTTCTAGATTTATCAAAATCAAATGAGGTTATTTTGATTTAATATGAATATTTCTTTAAATAATGGAAGTTAATTTTAAAAAAATATTTTATATAAATGTGTTTGATTGTTTTTATATGTAGTCGGATATATCTCACAGCTTCAGATTCCATTTAGATGGGGCTTGATTTTAAAAATAGCTAAAGCGTTTATAGGGCAATAGATGAACCACAATCTGCTGTAACACAATGTACAATAGTACCAGGTGGTTTGGAGGATGATTATATAATATTATGTTTCTTACAAAGAAATATTTTGCAGACTATCATAATAGTCTAGCAAATATATTCTCTACTAAAAAGTACTAATTGATGTTAGTTTCTATGTAACAAAGCTTAAATGTTGCCCTCCCCTCCTTATTTCTTTTCGTTTTGTCAATGTTAAAGGATATTGCACAATAATTCATCCTCCAGTTTATCTGTCATAACCCAAGCTTTACTTCCTTCTGTAATTTCTTTCACAGTGATGGCTAAATTGCATAGAACAGTGGCAACTGCCTAAGAATCTCAATATTCCATTTATATACTAGCCATGAGATATTATAGGCAGTTAGTAGAAACCAGGTAATAATTGTCTAACTTTCAGTTCACTGTTGGTCTTATGAGAGGGGTAGAACTTGAGGTCACTAGGGGATCTCAGTGCAGATAGTGGATTTCTCCAGAGACCTACTGTTCTGCAAGATGTCCCGATCTGATGTTGGGGGAGGTTTCTTTACGATCCCAAGAGACAAAATTAAGACACAGATGAGGTCAAATGCCATAAACTAAACTTGCTTTTAGTACCAAAAATTGAGATAGAGTAGCAATAGCACAGAATAGAAAAAAGAGTAAGGTAGAAGAATAAGCTAGAATTTGGGACAGGGAAGATCAGCTAGTGAAAGAGTAAGAGGAGACAGATGGACAGAGAGAAATACAGATATCTAGACAGCAAAGCAAAGAGATTTCACCACTTCTCAGATCCAATGATGTCTTGGTGTCAGGAGTGTAGTAAACATATGATGTTTTGCTGTAATGTAAAGGGAGTCTCTTGTACATTAAAGGGAAGAGCCCTTGAACATAAGCAGAAAATCTGCTTGCAAAGCTAGCAGCGCCAGGTTTAGTATTAACCGTATAAGATATATGATGTATCGTATGTAGCCACCTGATGGGCTGGGTGTTCCAGTTACCTTTGTAGTAAAGAATAGCAAGATCCTGGTTAAATTAACTAACTCCCTTATAAGGAGTAAAAGAAAGAAAACAACCTGAACAGAACCAGAAGAAACTGGCTTTGGAATTTGGAAAACAGCCGAGAAGACACTGCGCAAGTGCAGGACAAGAAGTTGAAAAGTTCAACCTCCTCATCCTCACAATCTTTCTCATCAGAGACCCCCGAGCACGACCACCAATTAGTACTGCGCAGGTGCAAGAAGGAGGAGACATATGGAAATTATTATGAAGAATGAAACGCCTCGCCTTAAAAGAACTCGTTCCATATGTATAAGATATAGCTTTAAAAATAGAGACAAGGGGTAGTGTAAGCGTGCGTAGTGGTAGAGCGCGACCCTTCCCCGCTTCGCGCGCACCCAGCGCCGCGCTGCTTTTGCTTATTGCTCCTATGCTTAAATTTTTACTAAGTAAAACAAATGACTTGTACTAGATTGGCTGGTGGGACAAATCATTTATAACAGGAGTGTCGGTCTTTGGTCATGGTGGGTCGTCCCGGGTTTGATGGTGAGTTGATGTTGACCACCATGACTGAGCATACGTACTCGCTTACTCCAGTGAGTGCCAGTTTCTGGCATCCAAGCTCTCAGCAGGGATCTCCTTTGTTCCTGTCTTCCAGGCCTTGCAAATTGAAATCAGCAGAGATAAGAGGAAGCAGGGAGATGCCAGATTGTGTCCTGCCTTCACAGAACACAATGGCATCATCTCCTAACTCTCTTTACCATGCTGAAAATATTTGCTCCCAGGCCAGAGTCTTCAGGCACACCGCATTACCATTTTGAATCTTCAGGCAATACCATCCAGTATCTCCTCTTGGGCTTTCTCATGTGAAAGCAAACAGCTTCTGGCTTAGTCCAAGGAGTGCTTTCAAAGGTAAAGCTGTCACAAGTGTTGCTGATTGTAGAAGGTTCCAGCCTTAACTGCTCATGTTGATTTGAGACAATGCTTTCTTAACAGTCTCAGACACAAGATTATCATTCCTTCATTTAATTCTGAATTCTTGAACTTACATGTAATTATCCACTGAATGCTTTCTTGAATTAATACATTCAAACTTTAAAATGGCCACAAGATACTAAGAATGTGCTATATTTATTATTTATTATGTATTGTAAATTCATATGTAGTTATTGAGATTGGTGTCTCTGTTTCAACTGCAAATTTTTTGATGTTTATTCTCTAAGCCAGATTCTAAATTCAAATGAATCAAATCTGTTGAGTTAACTTAATCTGTTCTCCTATCTAATATCTAATTAAAGTAAATACAGCTCTATGCTGTGTAGCCACTGGCAAACTCTTTGAGAGGAAAATTTACGGAGCTTTCTGTTATTTATACTGGGGCAGAATCTTGCGTACCTTATGTGACTCACATGCTTTCCATCACTTCCTGCTGAAACCGTGTGCCACAAGTTAAGCAAACTGTTACTCATTTTAAATAAGAGGATCAAAGTTTAACTTGATTTATTTTTTTTTTTCTGCCTGCAAATTGTAATGGATTGTGATAATTGAGCAAGTAGTTTCATTTGCTTCAACCTTTTTCTAATAAATTTAGTTTTAAATTGTATTATGTTATATATTGACTGAGCTAGTTCAACAGATGGAAAAAGATTCACATAGAATCTCTATGTGTCTAATCTAAAACTCCTCAGAAATCAAAGGAAGTTTTTCATCAGGCCTTCAAAGGTTTTGTTTGAGACCGTCTGAAGGATTTAAAGTAAATTCATGTTCAGCTAAACATTACTGTCTAGACCCCTGGTTATTATTTTTGTCATGCATTATTTTGTTCTCTTACTTCAACCTCAACCACAGTTATATGAGATTTTGCCTTCTCTCTCTCCTGAGATACATTCACTATTATTTCCATAATTTCTAAACAAAAACTCAAAATAACACTTTCAAACAACTTCACTGATATTTATACTCCTCCTTACAACACACTAGTCGTAAGAGTCAAATGGAAAGACACGCAGAATTTTTCCTGTGACATTTAAGCAAGCTATATATTACTAAGGAACAGGCTAAGAATATATAAATTCTTTTTCATGTGCTCTGATTTAAACACAGATAGTGAACTAAATTCAACAGAATGACTAGCACACCAGTTATTTGTTTATGAATATGTGCAAAATCATTGCCTTAGACATGTAGTGCAAATTTTGTCATTCAATTAAACAAATTCCTCATTAAGCAAAAGTTGGTTGCTAACATTGACAATCACCTTCAAAAGAACCAGAACTTAAGAGGTTGAGTTTAGAAGGCATAATATAATTTAGGTAAATATTTTCCTTCTGGAATGAATGCAATGATTTCTTAAGGTAAAAAACAAAAAAAAAAAATCACAAAAATATGTCAGCACTTAGATATTCCAAGTATTTAAGAAATCTTAATAAATATTCGGAGGTAACAAAATGTGAGATATTCTATGTGTTTTATTACCACCTTATTATTTTTTAGTATTTTTGTTTATGTATTAATCATGACAATTCATTGTCATGCAATATCCTAAACTTTAGTTTCTGAAGGCAAGTTACTCAGAGCTGACTGTTCCTATCATATAACTGCATGTATTCAAAATGTAAATGTATGAAGAAGTAATTTGTAGGTTTTATTTGTTTGTTTGTTTAATTGTATACCAAGTCTTCTATTTCTGGGTCATAACATTTAAAATATACATTCTAGGAACCTTCATTTTAGGGGTCCAAGACTGTCAAGATAAAGAGTACTAGGAGCCTTTTTGATCAAAAAACAGTTTTCTGCCTCCTGAGCCAACTTCTCCATCTGCTTGCACCTTGAATTAAATCCTTTGTTTATGAAAGCACAAGCTGTTGTCATTGGTCGGGAGGCATTTTCACATATTAATCATTAAAAATTCACCAAAGATTCAATCAGGAGTAAAAGGTGGGCTGGAACAAACATTTCTTCTTCACTAGAGGAAGAGATTCAGTTCTGACAGCATTATCCTGACAGTTGTGGAAAGGCATATCATGGTTTTTCCATAAGTATTCCGCATCATGACGGAGTTGGGAGAGCTGCTGAGGGAGATCCAGCAAACCTTCCACATGGTTTCTGGGTTCTGAGGGCTCTGCCCTTTTGCCTCCGATTGCCATTGTGGACTACATGTTCAGGAGACTCTCTCTTTTCCTTATAGATTTATTTTCCATTTTGTTTGATTTATTGCTCTCAGTTCCTTTCATATTGTATTATCTCACATTCCTTTACCATTTAAAGTAAAATATTTTTCTGTTATCTCAATCAAGTGCCTCCTCATTTCTCACTCCTCTATCCAGCCTCCATGAGGGGAGGGGGGTTGGAGGGGTCTAGGCACCATCACAGGACAATCTTTAATTAACCCATGGCAAGGCAACAGATTAGGAGACACAAGCAAGATCACTCAGTCTTGGAAGAAAATTCTAGATTACACAGACCTTGACTGCAAGAAAAAATTATAGATTTAACTCGTCTGACTGAGTTGGAGTTGACTAAAAATCTAGAGGGGATGTTCAGCCTTCTGGGAAGTCAGAGAATGTAGGCAGCTTAGATGTGTAGCTCAAACTAAATCTTTAGCAGCCAAAGTTTGGCAAAATCAAGCAACTGTAAGGTAAAAAACAAGAAGTAGAATAAAACAGTTTTGTACCATTTCCATTGTGTATGTTTTTACTTTTAGAAGCACTTACATATTTGTTTAAAAAAAGATAAGCCAAATCATTAATGACATTGATTTTATATAGTATACCTGTTAAAAATTGTAATTATTACTTCTTAGCATTAAATACTACATTTTTCTGTTTTATTTTTAGCTGAAATTTCAATATGTGGTAAATCCATAACCTCATAAACACATTGCAATGTATTTGAACAACATGAAATCTAGAATAAATGGTTTTAGGGTCCTGAAGATGACAAATGCTATAAATCTACTGCATATGCAAATGATATTCATCAAAAATCATGACTAGTTGTTTATTTGATTCCCAGTGGTTTTATTTAAATTCAGCATTTCAAATGTTCTTTCACACTGACGTTTTCTAAAAATACCCAGTATTTTGCACCTGCATCTTCACATGTTGAGAGTTTTTCTAGGACGAACTACATGTTTGATTCAAAAATCCACTGATTCTCCTGAACTCTAAATCATATACTACCATCTCCTTTCCTTATATGATTTCTTGCTGCTGAAATGCAAATACCTATAGAAAGAAAATAATTATCTTCCTGCCACCTGCTTAACTGAATTATAGAGAAAAACAGTGCACATTTTATTCCATTGTGTGACAAATGTAACCAGTAAAAAAAGTTTTACAAGCAGGAATTGGGAAATATAATGCCTTGAAGAGTTGTATTTGGTTTGATACACAAGGGAGGAAGGGAGGGAGGGAGGGAGGCCGAGAAGGGGAGAAGAAAGAAAAGTAAGCAAAATACAACAGCCAAACCAAAAAGAAAATAAGACATAAACTAAATTAAACTAAAATAATAAATACAATACAATACAACAAAATAAAGCAGAACACAGTGAGATCAGCAATAATTCATAAGTAATGCTGGCACTTTTTGTCATGGTGGAAGTATATATATGTCAGCCTAAAACTGTGAGAAGAGGAAAACAACTGTCTTGAGTTATGCAGCCAAATGTACATATCTGTGCTGCAGATATGTATGTATGATCCAGACACCTTATGCTTCTTTAGTCAATGCGTAGTAGTGGGGATACTTTTTTCCTAATATAGACCACTAATATAAATCAAATGCTGTGCTCCCAATCCTGTGAATGACTAGTTTGTTATTAAATGAGATACAGATAAGATTAAAAGGATGGATAATTTAACTGGAATATGTAATGAACATATGTAATGAATATGACAATTCATTGACTACTCTCTCAATTGAGGAGCAGTATCCTGAGGAGCATTTTCAAGGCTGGTAAGCTTCCCTTTTACCATCCACAGGCCTTTAGAAAACTTCTACAGCAATTTCACCATAAAAAGTCATCAGGACAATTTTTTTTTTTTTTTTTTTTTCCTGTAACATTGTGGATATCTGCTCCTGTGTGGTAGCCACATGGGCTATGCAGGGGGACAGCCTGCTCCACCATGGGCCTCTCCTTGGCTGCAGAGAGCTTCTGCTCCGTGCCTCTAGCACCTCCTGCCCTCCTGCTGCACTGACTTTGGTGCCTGCAGGGCTGCTTCTCTCATATTTTTCACTCCTCTCTCCCATCTGTTGTTGGTTTTCTCCTTTCTTAAATCTGCCCCCCCCAGAGGCACACCAGAGTCTCTCATGGCTCAGCTCTGGCAAGCAGTGAGTCCCTTTTGGAGCATCTCAAGCTAGCTCTGATCTGACATGGGGCAGCTGCTGGGCTCTGCTCACAGAGGCCACTGCTGCAGCCCTTCCTCTACCAAAACCTTGCCACATAAACCTGATGCAAAAAGTTTGCTAATTTTTTTTTTTTTTTAATTATTTTGTAGCTTTAAATGTTTAGGAAAATTTTCAGATGCGGAAGGACTTGACATAAATCACGTATTTGATCAAGTGGGACTTCTGTATGCTTTCCATAAATAAATAAATAAATAAATAAGAGTAACTCAATAGGTACATCATTTTTACATCAGTTTAAAGTGTAACTCAAACTATCCATCCTGATTGCACAGGCGTTACACTGACACTTCTTAGAGAATTCAAGATCTCCTTATTCACTTGATATTAGCAGAATTTCTTTATTCATAAAAGGATCTGTAAGAAGAGTTAAGAAGAGCCAAGTCAATACTATGCCCATTAAGGAGAAACTTGTGAGACTCTCTTAGCAAATGTTTGTCCACTCTATAAAAGGTGAATAATTGTTTGAGAAACTTCTGAAAACCATGAGACAAGAAAATAAGGTAAAGAAAGCATTGCAGATGGTATATTGGAGGAATGATGAAGAGGGTGCAGTTCCAAGAAGAATTCAGTCAAAAGAGCTCTCTCTTAGCTCTCCTCACTCCTCTTTCTACCTTTCCAGATTTCTTTTCTTTATGCTTTTATAGTTTTGTTTTGGTTTCTTTTTTTTTGTTGTTGTTGTTTTTGTTTTTGTTTTGTTTCTCCATAAAGCTCAATGCTCTCCCTTGTGCAGTATGATTGAATGAGTAAATAACACCACTAACTCAAGAAAACTGTTTTCCTGCTTTTGGCTAGCTTAGATTTCTGCAAGGACTGAGATCAAATCAGCTTACAGCAGTACCTCACAAAAGCCAGGAGTGACTCGAGGTACACATTGCAGCCAATTTCAAGGAAGAGAAAGATGATGAAGAATGAGACCTTTCTATTCGGACAATGTCAAGCCCTGCAAACCAGCTTCATCTGGTGAAGACAGAACGAAACTCACTGAAACTTGTGAAACTACAGCTGAAAAACCATGGGTGTAATAGAAAAGCCTAAACAATATGAGCAAATACTGATTTTCTGAACATCAGTAGCATAAAGGGAGAAATGATAGGCAGAGATTAGAAGTGCATGACTGTAGAGTCTTGGAAAAAAACATAACAGTACTTTGGCTTAAATCCCATAACACTCTCACGTGCCTGATAGGAATACATAAAACTCTGAAAAAGCTACGGTTTGACAGATTTGAATCTGAATTTGAACAGTGGTGATTCTGAATTTCAGATTGAATTTACACTTCTTCCTACTTTTTGTAAGTCTGGAAGATTTTGCACATAATTAAAATAATAATAATAATAATAAAATTAAGAGTTTAAAAACAAATTCTGCTTACAGTGTTAAAGGGGTGCAACTGTCACTTTTCTGTCAAAATATACATTTATGATTATTCATGGTTTTCCCACTGCTGAAAGACTTAACTTCTATTTGTGTTTCAATTTCACTCTATACACAAGCAAAATAACAAATCCAAGGCTGTCTTCTATTACTGAACCTCAACCTGTGTGGCTACACGTACATCTTAATGTCAGTATTTTCTTTCTATTTCATTTCCTGTTCTTGGTTTGGAGAATCAAAAAAAAAAAAAAAAAAAAAGAACCAGCCCCTGTGAGGAAAAGGTTAAATATTCTCTACAAAAATGTTAACTGTTCTGCCTAGAAGTGAGGATCTGCTTTCTTTGTCTCTGTCCAGAGTTGTAGTGTCTGAGCACATTCCAGGATGTACTAGGAGTAACAAGCCAATGATATGACAAAAATATCAAAAATCCTCTTCTGAGATAACTGGAGTGGCGCCAACCTAAGGCCTGCACCTCTCCCATGCAGGAGCTCTGCTGTGTATGGAAATGACAGAAGATGATTTGCAGAGTTAGGACTGGTGTAATAACATGATTGGATGTTTTTGCACAGTGTATTATTGGAAACTGCATATAAGCTACCGAGCATTTTAATGAGAGTGCTCTCTTCCTCTCATTTCCCTTGAGAAGGAGGGATCTTATAACTAAACTTTAGTAAAAAACATTGTAAATCTACTGGAATCCTGTTTCCTCCTCAGCCATGGAAGTCCTGAGTCACTTTTGTGAAATTGGGTTAAAAATATAGTGCGAATGATAGTTGTATCAGAGTCTCAAGATCTGGAAATGAGCAGCCATTACGGAAGATCCTTCACCTAAGACAGTGGCCCTCCCAATATCACTAGGCCATAAACTCAGTAGCAATTACTGTTTTATTTCACTACAGAATTCTTCACTGAATGGATCAAAAAATTGTTTTCTCACACAAAGAACAAGAACTAAGAAACACCAAACCCTACATTTTTCTGATTTTGATTCCTTTTAGCAGTTGCTAGCTGTTTTTGCAGGCAGATTTGTCCAAGATCATAGAATAGAATCACAGAATCTTCAGAGTTGGAAGGAACCTTTAAAAGCCATCTAGTCCAACTCCCCTGCAGTGCACAGGGACGCCTACAGCTGGATCAGGTTGCTCAGAACCCTGTCCAGCCTGACCTTGAAGGTCTCCAGGGACAGGGCATCCACCACCTCTCTGGGCAACCTGTGCCAGTGCTTTACAACCCTTCTTGTAAAGAACTTTTTTCTTATATCTAATCTAAATCTCCCCTCTCTCAGTTTGAATCCATTTCCCCTAGTCCTATCACAACAGACCCTGCTGAAGAGTCTGTCCCCTTCTTTCTTGTATCCCCCCTTTAAGTATTGAAAGGCTGCTATAGGCTGCTAAGATATTATTAGGTAAGTCTTTTGGTATCAGACTGTAAAATAGAGGTTTAAAAATATTCTAAAACTAGCAAAAGATTTTATTTCCCCAAAAAAAATATTTCTAAATAACATTTTGTACAGATGTAATTCAAAGAATTATAGTACAAACAGTTGAAATATAATTCCTTCAAACTTAATTAAATTAAATGGTTTTGATTGACCTAAACTGACTTTGTTGTAAAATTGATTTTTTTTCCTCATTTGGCATGATTTTTTTTTTTTTTATTATTATTCTTTGGTAGTCTAGTGTTTGTATTATGACAAAACCATTATTACTTTGCTAGTAAGAGGTCGGCCAATGTTTATGTGATAAAGAAATGTTAATGTTCATTTAATGTTTTACAGATACTCGTATGCCTCTTATTACTCATATAAGAATGGACCCTTGTCACTTAAGCAACACAGTGTCCTGTATAACTACTTTATTCCATGAAAGGAGAAACAAAAAAAAAAGACTTTTTACATTGTGCTTCTGTGGATTTGGAGAAGACAGGTGTTTTTTCTCCATGTTCCTTAAGATGGATAGTTGTGTGATGTTTCATTATTTCTGTGCCCCTTCCCAAGTAATGGAATTGGTTGTGACTCTTTGTTGTCTCTCTAGATATTCTGTCACATCAGTACTGAAGACAGTGGGAAGGTAAATGGAAAAGTAAGGAGACTCTTTGGTGTAGATTGTACTGTGATTCTTTAAGGCATACATTATGGTGATAAAAATATCAGTAACTCACAAGAGCTCACAAATTGTTGACTGTCCTTCCAGAAAGACTCAGGAAAACATTTGATTTTATTTTTCTTTCTTTCTTTTGCTGGCAACATGAGTGGACAGCTCAAAGAGTTTTCTACACCAAAGCTTTCAGATGTTGGCTGTAAAATTACAATCTTAGATAAGCTATTTATTTAAGATGTTCTGAAAACATCTGAAAAAAGTACCAGGAGAATGGCATAATTTTGTCTTGTGATGTGGTGTATAATTTGCTTTCAAGTAACTGTTTATTATCTACCTATTAATTATAACTGAAATATGTAATATGCTATGCACATATAAAAATTTAGAGGAAGGTGGTTTCAGAATTATTAAAGTAAACATGTATAGACAAGTTTATATAGAATAGCAATTTTAAACTCCTAGTATTTCGATTTAGTCTTGAGTTCATTTTCTGACAATGGCAGTATCCTCCTTTGAAAGTCCTGGATTACTTACTCTACGTAATATATTTTTCTGTTTATATTATTGGGTACATCAGCACATACAAAGCAAAGACCATATATATTTGCACATGCCACTATATAGAATAAGAGCAATGTATATTCATATACAGTAATACTAAATTTTAGCCAAGTTTTGTATCAGAATGTTGAGCTTAGGCATTCCGTCATGAAATTAAAATAATTGTATGACAATTCTTTGCTACTTTCTCAGTTTTAACTGAAGCAATCTGGAAATAAATTTGGATGTTTAAGCAAGATGGTTTTTTTTAGTTGGAATATATATCTGAGTGCATTTATTGATTAATAAAAACTTGTATATACACTGTACATTATTAAACATTTCCTCATGACGAATGAAGGGAAAATGCATTTTATAATGCTGTTCAGTGTTTATTTACAGATTATTGAACCATATGCTGATTTTTCTTTTGGATTCCTAATGTAATTTTTAGTAGCATGAGATTTTATATCTCCTCATAAATTACTTATGCTCAAGTGGTGTAAACACCAGATGGCGGAAACAATTAAGAGGCAAAACAAAAGAACTGACCAATCTGAGAAAAATGAAAAGCTTGTTTTCATAAACCACACATGCATAAATGCACACACACATATGCACACACATATACAGATGTTTTAAAGAAATGTTTGCTTACTTCAAATCATCATCACCAAGGATTCAAATGACAGCTATATCCCAAATTAGAACCAGTATGGATTAGAATTACAGATGATTCCCAGGAAGTCTGAATTCAAAAATGAGTAAGTGTTCTTTTTGGTTCTCTAAGTATAAAATATAGATAAAACTGTCAGGATTTGTACAGATATTAAATATCTCTGTATAAAAAAGAATTTTGAAAGTAAATGTACAAATATCATCAAAAGCTAAAACAAAACTTACTAGTGTTCAGAAAAAAAATCAATTTGATAAATATGCTAAGAAATCAGATTCATATAGTTCTTAATCATGTTTTGTGAATCATACTAGGTATATCAGTTATATATATTCCCTTCTTTTGTAGAAATTGACAAAATAAAAAAGAAAATATTAATAATTCTGCTAAGTAAAAGATGTTATGACAAAAGGAATAGGCCACAAAGAAAATGACGGCGATTTTGTATGAATTAATGGTCATACTCTTAGCTCAGCATTTGAGCTCAATTTTATTTATTCTTTGTTTTCATAACCTGCTTGTAAACACAACGGAGTATGAGTTACCTAAGAAACCTATATTTAACAGTGATGTATCACTTAATTTTATTATTTTCTTTACTCTGTTCTTCAATGGAATTTGGCTAAGCCATTTCCCATTGTTCTGTATCTCTGCACATACAAATATATCTCCATTCCGACCTGTCAGGTTGTGTTACTGGGTGTTTTCTTCTACATAAAATAGTGAAAAGACACTGGCAGATGTACCTGGATAGTATTATTAATATGTTCAGGAAAATATTTTTTTCCTTATTTTCCAGACAAGCAAAATATCTTCACCAGTTTTAATGCTGTGAAACATAGGTAGTTTTATTTGAAAGCAATCCCAAAAGCACTACCATCTTCCCAGTTTTCTCTGGGCTTTTAAAGTAATATTTTTGTTTTTATCTCACCTGTCAGGGAAAAAAAAAATAGTATGATCTAGCTGCAAGGACAAAACCACACTCCTCAATGACATAACATTCATTTTTAAGCAGGATGGGTACAGCAGCTCAATAACAATTTCTATTCTAAGGTTTCTGCTCTGTTGCACACTCCTTGCAAAGCACATGCACACATATCATGCACATGCACACAGTCCCACCAGTCAACATCCTAGCCCCTTGGTCCAGTGCAGACAGGCACCACAGAAGAGGAATGACTTCTGACCACTCGTTGTTCAAGGTTCCAGCTGGTGATCAGCCTTGACACAGAGCAGCTCCTCTGCAGACTCCACCTGCATCTTAGCAGGTCTCCTCTGCATAGCTGCTGCCTGCAAGGTGCTATGGTTTTCATTATTTATTCCTTAAAAGAGATGGTTTTCCCCATTTACTTCCTAAATCAGTATGGTCTAGGTCAGTATGAGCCTCTCAAGGCTTAATTGGTCACATGACCTCAGGAAAATCTTTGACTTTTTAAAGATAATAAGCAGTTATTACCTGTGTTCTTATCTCCAATTGTGCAACAATCATCCTGTTTCTTCCCTGAACTTCTAAAGAATTTTTGGGTAACTCCAGTAATCTATGCTTTGTTTGTTTTCCCAGCATGTGCTGGCATCAGTTAATAGTTTACTGCTGGGTAGACGCAGTCATGATGTCACTTGCTTAAGAGATGTTCTTGGGTAGGCTTTACACCATAATATCACCATATAATTACAAATTAAGAAGAGGATGAATGACTTTCTCTGATCATCTATACTTAAACTTCTTGGTATCTTGGGTGTTGGGTTTTTGTTAATCTGTTGAGAAAACTAAGACTCAGAGAGTTTCTGCAACTAGAGATTTATGTTTATTTCTTCCTTTTCCAACTTCTGATTTATATACTATTTCACATACAGGAAGTTCTTGAGTTTACTTAAGACTATAGACTTCATAACTTATATTCTCTCATAACTAGGTGCTTACAAACTTTCATACATTTCAGTAATGCAGTTGTAGTAAGAGGTGTCATTAGCCACTAATTTTTTTTTTTGTTTGCTTTTTTATTTGTTTGTTTTTAAATGTTGCAGAAGACTTTGGAGGAAACTCTAATATAAAAACACAAGTACAATACATTTTTTTTAGCTACACCTTCTTAATGTAGTTTCTGTTATCTAGATTTGATAGTAGCAAAGTCTAATATTGTAATATCTGATCTTGATATTATAAAATGCAACACATTTTCTCTAAGGAGCAGCATTTTTTTTTTAAGACACAAGCATAAGAAGATATGTTTAAACAACTCACCAAAAAGAAGTAAAGAAAACAAAAATAGATACACTTGCATGTTTAGAAGGCAAAATAAATTTAGAGTAACAGGAATAAACAAAGAGTAGCGTATGAACTCACATGTATGAGTTCAGCAAGAGGCTACAGTATACTACAGCAAGAGACTGCAGTATAATGAAATAACACCTGAGGTATTTTTAAACAGACTAACTTAAATGCTAATTCTTTAGCCTACTGAAGGCAGGATGGACATAATCACAGGCTGCTTCACTTTTACTTGTTGTTGTTGAAGAATTTACATACTTTATACGCTGCTCAGGCTAGGTTGTGAACAAAACCTAACTTCATTGAATAGCCCAGCATTCATCCACCTTGGATACTATGTCTAAATGAAGAAGACAAAAGTAGGATAAAAATTCAAAATATAAAAACTTCCAATACACAATTCAAGTACAGTCCACATCTGTAGTTCTACAGTCATGCTGAGCAGATATGTATAATTTTGGGTCATGCACAAAGGCATGTGTATGAATTACACTCCAAGTATATTACTCTGGGGCTAAGTCACACTTAATGCAATCATGCTTCCAATAAGGCTTATTAGGAAGATTCTGACTTCAGTGACAGGTGTCACTGTACTAATGAGTTTTGACTTCTCTGAATCACAAGTAGATGGAGTTTGTGCCTGTTGATAACATAACTAACCACATCAATTCCTTTGTTATCCATTGATTTTCTTTTGAATATGAATCTAAAAATATTATTATAAAATATTCAGTATTCGCATGTGCTATATATGTAAAATTTGGTTGTGTGTGTCTTGAAGAACTGTTTAAAAAAAAAGTCATACTTTGTTATATGTTTTCTTTACCTGGCCTTTTTATTCTAAGGCCATCATACATGTCTGTCTGTCTTTCTGTATAGCTATATATCTATTTATATCATGTAGAATCATAGAATCGTAGAATGGCTTGGGTTGGAAGAGGCCTCAAAGATCATCTAGTTCCAACCCCCTGCCGTGGACAGGGCTGCCAGCCACTAGCTCACTAGATCCAACTGCCCAGGAACCCATCCAGCCTGGCCTTGAACACAGCCAGGGATGGGGCAGCCACAGCTTCTCTGGGCAGCCTGTGCCAGCGCCTCACCACTCTCTCAGAGAAGAATTTCTTCCTGATGTCCAACCTAAACCTCCTCTCTTTCAGTTTTAGCCCATTCCCCCTTGTCCTACCATTATCCACCTGCGTAAAAAGTCGGTCCCCCTCCCGCTTGTAAGNTCTGTACTGGGGGCCCCAGGCCTGGACACAGTGCTCCAGACGAGGCCTTCCAAGGGCAGAGTAGAGGGAGACGATCACCTCCCTCTCCCTGATGGCCTCTCCTCTCTTGATACAGCCCAAGATACCATCGGCCTTCCTGGCTGCAAGAGCGCACTGCCGGCTCATGTCCAGCTTCTCATCGATCAGAATGCCCAAGTTCTTCTCTGCCGGGCTGCCCTCAAGGAATTCTCTCAGTCAGTACACATGTCTGGGATTGCCCCGACCCAAGTGCAACACCTTGCACTTGGCCTTGTTGAACCTCATCGGGTTCTCGTGGGCCCACTTTTCCAGCCTGTCCAGGTCCCTCTGGATGGCATCCCTTCCTTCAGGGGTATCAGCTGCACCACTCAGCTTGGTGTCATCAGCATACTTGCTAACAGTCTAAGTCGTCAGTAAAGATGTTGAAGAACACTGGTCCCGAGACGGACCCCTGGGAGACACTGCTCGTGACTGGCCTCCACCTGGATGTAGAGCCATTGACTACAACACTTCGGCTGCAGCCATCCAGCCAGTTCACAGAATCACAGCATCACAGAATCACAGAATGTTAGAGATTGGAAGGGACCTCGAAAGATCATCTAGTCCAGTCCCCCTGCCAAAGCAGGAACACCTAGATCAGATTGCACAGGAACGCATCCAGGCGGGTTTTGAATGTCTCCAGAACAGGAGACTCCACAACCTCTCTGGGCAGCCGGTTCCAGTGCTCTGTCACCCTCACCGTGAAGAAATTTCTCCTCATATTTGGGTGGAACCTCCTATGTAAAATGAAAATTGTTGACAAAGGCTGAAGAGACACTGAACCTTGCCTGTCCACTGTGTATGCATATGTTTAGAACCAGGATCCAGTCAAATAACTAGTTTCTCTTCTCATTGGCCTGGAGCACATTCACAACATCCATCTATAGATATATAAATACAGGTTGTAGAAAATGAAATTAAGATTTTAATTATTATTTTTATTATTAAACAAATTCAGCCTGACCAAGAAAATATGTAACAAAAAAAAAAAAAAAAAGACTAAATTAACTTTGCTGAAGAAGCTCTCTGTAGGAGTCACCTTTTAACAGAGGACGCAACTATGATTTATGTAAAAATGTTCTAGTAATTGCAATACTAACTTACACAATACAAAAGCTAGAAATGACAATTTAATGGGCTTTTTATTGCTCTTTTTAATGTTTTTATGCAAAAATAGTCTTTGTGAAAACAATAAAATGAAATGTTTCTGAATTATTTTCACAACATTAAGTTTGCATTTAAGGTATGAATTTAGCGGGCAGTTAAGGAGAAGTCCAATTAAAACCAAAAAATGTAGATATTACTTACTTGTCTCATACTGAAATAATTTTCTGGCACTTTCTAAAGTGTACCTTAAAATGAATATCCTGAGAAGAATTTTGCCTAGTGCAAAATCTACATATCAAAACCAAATGTAGACAGTGGAATTCATCTGAACAGATTAAGATATCTACAGTATGCTTACTCCCGAGCTTACTTGGCTTGTCTCCCATGTAACTTAAACCAGGTTTTGCCCAGATAATACTGAATACTCGGAATATTAGTTCTGATTCTTATCCTGTGCAATCAATAAAACAGTAATACTGAAAATTAGTTCATGTAATTTAAGAGTATTCTAATGCATACTTTCAAATAGTGGGCTTCAGATAGTGTAATATTCACATGCTTGACTTTGGAAGAAAGGAAGGAAGGTAGTTTCCCTAGTTTGTAGCTTAGCAGACCAAAGATCACTGTGATATTTATTATTCATTTCAGAAATCATACAGTTCTTTATCCTATTTTAACTCATTTTGGACTGTATCGTATAAGCTTTAACCAAAGTGATTTGTACATAAGTTGTATAAATAAATGGCGAAATATTCTGTATGAATATTATTGTGAATAAATGAGGAAGTAAGTTTTGAAGAGTAAAAAAATATAACTTTTTTTTTTTTGTTTGTTTGTTTGTTTTTCTCAGAAAAGTGAAAGTAATCAGAACATGAATTGTCCATTACCATTTTGGCTAAATTATGTTTTTCATGAGACATGTTGCTTGAAGGATTGCACATCTCATGTTGCTAAACTTTTATTACGATATTTCATTTCCAGATTACTGACTAAAATGTAGCTTAAATTGATACTAGATAGAAGCTATCACTATCTGACAGCTATTCAATATCATGTGTGAAACAAAGTAAGAGTAATCACCACTATCTCTGTCAGTGTATGGCACTCTCTTTACATATTAATCATAGATATAATCAACTGAACAAATGTTCACCTTGCCTTCATTCTGAAATATTTGAGATTTTTTCATTCTGATTTTTAGATGAAAGACAAACAGCTTAGAGAATTTAGTGTTTTTTCTCTAATAGTGGGGGAGGAGGACACACAGGAACCTGAATTTAAAGAATAAAATCACAAAATTATTTTAGTTCAATAAAGCATGAATGTTTATTATACCCTTCTCAGGAGATCCTGGCCAACCTCAAACACAAAAAGGTACGGTACAGGGGGAGGAAACAGGGATGGGTGTCCTGGGAGGAATGTAGAGACATTGTCTGAGTATTCAGGGTTGAAGATAGAAAAGAAGAAATTGTGCTTGACCAGCTTGAGAACCTTCTACAATACCATGCTGGCTGTATGCAAATACCTGAAGGGAGAATGCAAAGAACACAGAGATGGGCTCTTTTCAGTGATGACAGGCTGAGAGGCAATGGATACAAACCGAAACACAGGATGTTCCCCCCTGAACATCAGGATACACTTCTTTATGGTGATGGAGCACTGGAATAAAACTGGAATAGAAGTAGTAGTGTCTCCCTTAGAGACACCTAGGAGATCTAGTCAATATAGTAGAAAGAATTTAGTGGTAATGTCATTTATGCCATCAGAATAGGCCTATGTGAGTTTATCTTCTTCAGTGTAGCCATGGCATGTGCTGTAAACAGTATTCAATGGTAACGTCATTTTTGTGAGCAAGAAAAACATGAGTTGTAAGTGATATTGTAAAGTGTTGTCTTCTTTAGTATTGTCATTCTATTAATCTTAGATAATAAGTTTTTGAATTATGCAAGGCCTCATCTAATTCCTTAATATAGATTTACCATTCCACACGTACAGTAATTGATCAACTGTCACAAAGTGTTGTGATAAAATTCAAAGTATAATGTATGGGCAGAAGGAATTAAAGGTCTTAAGAGCTGCAAATCAATCCTTATGTTCTACAGCTGAAGCAGTTTCTGTGGCAAATCAGTTGAGAATGTGCAGCTGTCCCTGCAGTTAGGTTCCCTTCAATTTCTGGTAAAATGAATCATAGTGTTTAAATACAACAGAGATTCTGACATATCAAAAAAATCAGATAATTCACTTATCAGTTGTAGCTCTGGTATAAATTTAGGACTCTGAGGACTATTTTTTTTACAAGACATAAACATCTAGCACCATTTGGGACACCACAATGTATCTGAAAAATCCAGTGGACATGGTAGTCCTGATGCAGGACTACAAGAAGACTTGCATACCTATGGAGATGCAGCTGAACGCCCAGTAGAATTTCACAGATTCATAGTAATGTTGGTTGGAAGGCACCCCTGGATGTCATCTATTCCCTAAGCATTTTCAGCTTTTAAATACCACGAATTAAATGGATTTTCTATGCACATAAGCTGCACCACTGTAACAATTTCATTGTAATTGTAATGCAGTTGTAGAGTATGTAAACATAAAGGAAAAGGGTATAACCTCTTACTAAAGGTATGATGTATATAACTTCATTATAAAGCAATTTTATTTTCTAACATAATTATTGTGCTGATGAAACTATTTGCACTGAAGAAACCTTAAAAAAATAAATAATAAACAAATCAAAATAAAATAGAACAGCATTCAAGTTCTGTATAGAATAGAACCAAAGAAAGTAGTATTTACATACTAAGTAGAGATAGACTTAATAAGAGTTTTTAGGCATTAGAAATGTGAAAATGATCCATCTAATACACAGATAACAAATTATTATTAGAATTTTTAGAATGAAGAATTTTATACTCAGTAAGCAGAAAAAAACATGTTGGAGGAAATAAGCTTAGAATTATGCAGAGACAATGCTTTCTTAACAGATATTAATTGCAAAAT
>VXAV01006881.1:165182-179268 GCA_013399715.1 Alectura lathami | reverse complement strand
TCTTTCACAGTGAAAATGAAGCTGTCCTTAGTATAGCAGAGATTGATATACTGTGAGATGGTGAGGTTCTCTTTGAGACATTGGTTTGATATGAGAAATAGGAAAACTGTACAATTATGAAGCTGTGAACAGTGAAAACATAAAGATGCTTAAATCTAAAACTAACTGAAGGTTTGCAATGGGATTTGGTGATACTGAGTTATGGAGAAATAATAATAACATGCTACATTAAAGTTAATTTGGAACAACCAAAGAAATTAGGCATCAGATTTTAAAGAAATACAAATAAAAGGAGATCCTTTTCACAAACAACTTCTCCAGGCATTTGAGGACTAATGATATAAAGAAGAGAGTGATAACTCTCTTTACAGGCCACCTGATCAGGAGGCGGTAGTTGATGAGGCCTTCTACAGAGAGTTGAAAGTAGCCTCACAATCACAGGCACTGATTCTCGTGGGGGACTTCAACCACCCTGATATTTGCTGGAAAAGCAACTCAGACAGCCACACACCGTCCAGGAGGTTCCTGCAGAGCGTTGACGATAACTGTCTGGTGCAGGTGGTGGAGGAGTCAATGAGGAGAAGTATGCTGCTGGACCTTGTACTTATGAACAAGGAAGGACTGGTTGTGGATGTGAAGCCTGGGGACAGCCTTGGCTGCAGTGACCATGTGATGGTGGAGCTTAGGATCTTGCGTGGAAGAAGCAGGGTAATAAGTAGGATTGAAAGAAGGTAATAAGCAGCCCTGGTCTTCAGGAGAGAGAACTTAGACCTCTTTAAAGACTTACTTAGAGGTATCCAATGGGTTACAGCTGTGGAAGGTAAGAAAGCCCAAAAGAGCTCACCACTTCCTCCAAGCTCAAGATCGGTGCATCCCTATGAGTAAGAAATCAGGCAAAAGTGGCAGGAGACCTGCATGGACGAGTGGAAGAAGGAAGTTTATGGAATGTGGAAAAAGGCTCTGGCCACCTACGAGGAATATAGAAATACTGTCAGGACATGCAGGGATGCAACAAGGAAGGCTAAGGCCCACGTGGAATTAAATCTGGCAAGGGAGGTCAAGGACAACAAGAAGGGCTTAAATATATTGATAGCAAAATGAAGATTAGGGAAAATGTAGGCCTGCTGCTGAATGAGGTGGGTGCCCTGGTAACAGAGGATACTGACAAGGCAGACACATTCAATTCTTTCCTTACTAATGACATGAAAATATTGAGTACTGAAATGCTGTATGCTTATTTTCAAAGAAGAATGTCAAAATTGGCAGTTCATCTGACACTATCTCTGAAAAGAGGTTGTTGATTGTCTTCAGTTTAGCCTTCCTTTTAGCTCTTCTCCATGGATCAACAGAATCATAGAGAGTAACACCTTTCCTGAACATTCATTTCTAATAGGTAAAGTCCCTGAATTCTCTCAGAAGCCAAATTTCAAAGTATTTCCTTTGTTGAGTTCACTGTTTGGATTTGAGCCTTAACAAACTGAGAAATTATATGTTTTTGTTTCTACTTTTTCCTTGCTTTAATTCATTTCAATAGATGAGTAAATCAGCAGTGGATATAAATAAATAAAATTAATTCCAACACATATTCCTAATTTTACACAAAATCTGTGTTATTACTTCATCATGATTAAAGCCTTGCTAGGTCTCAGATGACTCATTTGTACCACTAATGATGTACTAGAGGCTTGCTGCTTATATCAGTGATCTTCCTCCCTTTAAGTGCTTCTCAGTCTTTAAAAATACTCCTTTCACAGCCAGTCTGCATTACTCTCAGAGCAAATAATACTTTTTATTTTTTCTTCCAATTGCATCATTTATCCACTGTTGTAAATTTTCTCTCTAGAGAGACATAATATTCCATCTTAGTTTGGCATGGACTTAGTGTGCACTTCAAGATTTTGCCTCTAAAACTATGTCAGCTAGTGCAATTATTTTAAGTATTACAACTATAGTATTAAAAATCCTTGTATAGTGACATTTATCCTAGTAAAACATACTTGAAACAGTATTTGCTTAAACATAAATTTTAATCCTTAGATGCCTAACTCTTACCAAAATGAATGAACAGGGTATCTAAAAACTTACATATTAAGACATATCTAACAATTCATCTGCACTGACTAGTGGATCTAAGCATCAGGGAATTTGCTGCCAAAGCTGTACCTGTGGAAATAAGAGAAAAAATCCCTTAAAGCAGAAATCTAAGACCATAAAGACCAAGCAGGGTAAGGAAATTTAAACAATAATAATAATAATAAAAGAGATACAGAAAGCTTCTGTCTGGCTTTCAGTTTTGTACATAATGTACTTCAATTTCCTTTTCCAACATTCTTTTTCCATGACACCCTCTGATGTCTTTTTTGTCCTCCACTTCCTTTTGCACGCTATACCCCAGATGCTTGATCAGCACTCCTGTTTTTTGAACTGCGTGTGCCCCACTCAGAGCACTCCTGAATGTTCAGTCAACACCTTCCCATTATAACCCGCACATACATGCTAAAACATAGCAAAATTATGCTGAAACTCCATATTGTAAAAGCAGCAATTGAGTGGACATTTGTCCATTTGCATTTATGACTTCAATGACTAGCAATTTATCTGCACCTCTACTGTTTGATGCTGGTTCAATTATCCTTCCCACTATCATTTAAGGATAAACCACTGCCATTCTGGCAACAGATGAAAAGCAGTTGCAGCAAAATGGGCCAGGGGAAGAATAATTGCCCTTTACTCTCTTCCTAGTGTGTTGTACCACTGATTCCTCAACACAGACATGGCAGGCTGTGCACACTGGCTACATCCCACTTCCCCCAGGTATGCAGGACTGGATCATGAGCACATTGACTTTGCCAGGCCATGTGACAGCCAATGCAAGGAGGAAAGTACATTTGCAATAAACAAGTACGTGGAACAATTCAAATCCTTCTCTAGAGTACAAGAAAATTGGACTGTATATTATTATTCAGGAATATATAGTCTACCTTAATAATCTTTCCCACAGTAAATAGGAAAGACTCAAATTTAACAGCTCTATATGCTAAATGAAAGATCATTAACTATAAACTTTGAAACTTAAGTATCAAAGGGCAACACCACATCTCCTCTCATATTTTGTGTGAAGTGGATAACAGGATATGATGAAATAATAGTAAGAAAAGCAATAAATTACTTTCAGCAGTTGGTTAAGAATAAACTATTTGCTATTCTGTGTTATTTGGTAATCAATCATATGCCAAAATATTGCATTATTCAACGTATGTGTACTTGACACTTAGAAGATCTCTTTGTTTCTTCCAAGAAAATAAGTATAGTCACCACATTTGCAAATTAAAACTTTTATTTTAGCTTAGATGTTATTTTGCAGGTGGATATGATTCCAGACGGCGTATTATGCTCCTCGTAAAACACTTTAAAAAAGGCAACTGACTCACTTGTGGCAGGAACTGGGTAAAATGTTTGTGGTATCTAATACATCTGGCATATGTTATCTTTCTCTTTTATTTGTAAATTAACTTTGAGAAGCATTTAATTATTTTTTTTTTGTATATTCAAAATTGTTCAACTATATCTTTTACTGCTGCTTGAAGATTGTAAAATCTGAAAGTATTATGCTTCATGTTGTATAATGAAGTACTTACGAAGATCTGATGGCGTTCTTTCTCAGTGGATAGTCATAGTGTATATACAATGTTGTTTCATGTTAAGGAGGAAGAAGAAGATACACACACTTACCAAAATTTTGAATCACAGAATCTGTAGGGACATCTGATCCGGTTTGGTCACCTGATCCAAGCCCCCTGCTCCAATAGGGCCACCCAGACCCAGTTGCAATGCTGCAAAATGCTCATGAAAGTAGTACTTTTTAATTTAATGGCCTAGGTTTGACAAATTCATTTTTTGCTTAGTATCAATTATTTAAATTCTGGTTTTCTGAAAGAAAAATGCTTTCAGAATTACTATTTTTCTGGTTATATTCCTGGCCTAAACTTTTTTGTCTATACTTACCTGCTAACAATTTTTTTATTAAGCAACAACAATAAAACACTATGCGAGCAGCGAGGGGGGGGCGACGGGACGAGAGACGAGAAGCGCGGGGAGAAATCAGGAATGACCCAATATGAGTTATCCAGATAGCCCGTTTTATTGCTCGATACACTTGCTTATATATCTTTAGCTTTGTTACTAAATATATCTTGCACTCCCATTGGGTACACCTGCTTATATAGCTACTAAATATATCTTGCGCTTTCGTTGGACTACAATAGCATCAATCATTAAACTCTAGCCTATAACTTATCCTCTAATTATAATATGTTCCTACCCTACCCGAATGCTAGCTCCTTATCTTATACTTCAGAGATACTGTGTCCTTGAGGCCTACAAATCACTGCTTATTACAGAAAGGCCTGTTCGTGCAGCTGCTCTGTCCGTTATTCGCAAGCCACGCTCCCACAACTGTATGGCAACATAAAAGACAAATGTATTTTGATGAATACAATATGTAGTATGATTGCCAGATTTCCATTACGATTTAACAAACATGAGATTATTTTTATATTTCCCTTTTTACTCTCCAGTTTATCCACTTCAAAGCTAGAACATCATACTTTTAAACATGAACCCAAAACTCTTTATTTCATGTATGCTGGATTCCCAGTAATACAAATGAGCACTTTAAATAAAGATTTTGTCAAAAACCTCTGTGAACTTTGATAACCTTTCTTTAAATGGAAAATAAATTGCAAGATCACGGTAAGCAATATTTCTTTCTTTTGAATTTGCAAAACACAATAAGCATATCTTATATAATCTCCTTGGTGTTATCGAAGTTATTTAATTTTTCTAAAATAAAAAGTCATCCATTTGAAAATCCAACATATCCTGAAGAAAAAGGTTGTCAGCTGCACAGCAGAAGCAAGAACAAATGGTGTGGGGCAGAAACTGCTGAACCTTGATTACACAGCTAAAGAAAATATAATGTGTAGTTAACATCTTTATAAGATCCAGACACGAATCTCTATCTTAATCCTAGGAGATAATAACGTTTTATCTCATTTTTCTCACCTCTTTTTTTTTTTTTTTCCCTTTCTTAATGGTTAGGTTTGGAGANTATCTTAATCCTAGGAGATAATAACGTTTTATCTCATTTTTCTCCCCTCTTTTTTTTTTTTTTTTCCCATTCTTAATGGTAAGGCATAGATGACATCAGATAATTTCCTACTTCACATCTCCAAAATAAAATCTACAGAATTTTTTTTTAACGTTATTATTTTTCAAGCCTTGAAAATACCGTTTACATTCAAGTGCTGAAGGAAAGCTAGATCAGGCAACTAGTCGTAAAGAGATTTGGACCCAACAACATACTGTTCCCTGAAAATTCTGACTTAGAGAGTCATTTGATTGATCTGGTGTGCTCTGTGGATGTATTTTTAAATTAATAAAAATGAAATGTCTCTGACTTGCTGGATATATGTAATGTGGTTTTCCTGTAGCAGCAGCTGATCTTCTGTGTGCCACTTACTGTGCTTTAATAGATATCTTCTGTGTAGCTGGCAGGTTGAGAAATGGTGGTTTTATTTACTGCTGTTTTCTGTTTCGTCTTTCATTTTTAGTTCATATTATTCTGGAGGAAACAGTATAGTGTTTACGTTACTTCAATAATTATGATAAGTTATTCATTCTTAGTTTTGTGTTTTGGAAAGGCCTATTAAAAAAAAAAAAAATCAAAGATGGTGGAAAAGGTCAGTCTTTCAAAATGTAAATGTAGGTGCAAATCTCATGCTGTTAACCATCAGTCATACTGATTTCAAAAACTGTTCAGTTACAGTGCTTTACTTTAATAAATTTGATTTTGATGGACAGTTAAGATTGATTTAATGTAGTTATTCACCACATACAAGACAGAAAACAAGAATGTTTGTTCTCTCTTGATATAACAAATTTTTGATATGAGCTGATTCAGTCCTGCTGCATCTTATCTGTCTTCTGCATGTGTGTCTAAATCTTTTTTGGTAACAGAAGCACCACATGACTATCAGTTATTAATTTCCCTAACATTCTGCAACACTTCTCAAGAATCAAACAGAAATAAATAGGCCCTGAAAAGTGCACTATGATCATTGTAAGACATATTTAAAAATTAGGTAGTGAGGATTGAAATTTTAAGAACTATACATATTTTCTGCATTCTTTTGTCAGTTTGAAGGAATTCTATCAAAATGAGAGAATAAATTTTTTACACTGTGTGGTACATGTCTTAAAAATATTATTTTTAGTCTTTGAAGGTTTGTTTCAATTAGCTTTAGGTTTTTCTGATGGCAGTGGACGTCACTTGGATGTCAGTGATCCACTAGGAGGCTCTCTTTGTAGTTAAAAGACAAAAGAATGAACTCCAAAGGCAGAACTCATCTCATTTATACTGGAAATGTACCGTAAGATGAAATGAATTTCAGGCACTTTCAAAACATGAGGAAGTCCACATTTGTCCAGAGTTATCTTTTAGGGTTGCTTAATAGCCCTTGCTGCTGAGAATACCTGAGGGGTTATCTCAGCTAAGTATGGTGCTTTCCCTTTCTTTTTCCAGATCTTCTCTTGTATCTGTGTATTCTGAAGATGAAAACATTTCTTCCTGCCTCAGGCTTGTATCCTTTCAAAATATAAACTCAATTTAAATACTCAGAGAGACATGTCTCACAAATGCATAAATGCCAAAATTTTTACAATTAGTCAGTCTTGAGGTACACAAAACAATTTGCAGGTGTCTATGTAAATATGGAATTGTGAACTTTCACTGGAGAAAATATTTTAGATCTCTGAAGTCATGATTTTGGAGGATAATATTGCATCACTGTTTCTGTTTCCAAAGTTACACTTTCAAAGAGTGGAGTTTGGAGTTTTTGGAAAATATGTTTTTAATAGTATAATCATGCATTTGAATACAAATATATTTGACAAATAATTGCATACTACTGTCAAAATTTATCAGTAAATATCAAGTCACCTAAACCTGACCTGAGTTTTTGATGACTTTGTAATATTTTTACTTCCCTTACCAAGAGATTCTTCTTAAGATTTACATTTACAGTTAGCGTATTAGGGTGTTTTTTTTTTTTTTTTTCCTTATCACAAGATTTTTGTGATTAACAATTTTATTCTTTGTTACACTATGGAATAGTATTCACAAGACCAGAACTACTTAGTCATTAATTAAAAGACCACAGCTCCATAAAATCTCTAGATGTTTTTATAGAGACTCAGATAGAGATTCNACTTGGGCATCAGAAATGATGCAGGAAGTATCATCACATACATACTGAGTTATTCAAAAAATATATGCAAGCAGAAAAGACAATGTTTTGAAGTGTTGCTCAATATATTTGTAAAACCAACTGCAAAGGTATATTTAGCTCATATTCCTGAAGCTTGAAGCAGCTCCTAGACTGAAAGAGCATAATTACCCTTGACATTAATATTTGCTCCACAAATGTTATTTAGTTCAATTTTGACCTATTAGGCTCTCAAGTCCTTGGACTATATAGTTCATTTTCAATTTGCTTTAGTCTGATTGCAACTTAGCTTTCCAAGTCTAAAACACGTTCAATTTATGCATGTGTGCACAAAACAAGGTCAAATATCTCACACTTGTGTTAGGAATTTGCTTACGTTCTAAAAAATCTAAAACCTTTTTTTAGAACTTTCTAGTAACTGCCAGCTAAGAGTGTAAGTAGGTAGTGTTTTTTCTACCTTATGCCATAAGAATTTGGTGAGGTATTAAGTTTCTCACATTCCCTTTAAACTTCATGAAAAAAAGTTGTTACTCATTGATCCTAATATTTGATGAAGAATACTTATTCTGTGAGTCAGTCTACTGAGATTATGCAAATTAGTTATATCAGAAGAGACCATTCAGAGTTCCTAAAAGTGTCAAAACCTAGAAGTCTATAAAACCAAAAGTTTGTAAACTATATATTGCATATTTCATATCTTGTAAAGTATTTTGTGATAGGGCACAAAATATGTAACGGCTTTTCTTCAGATTTTGTTGCAGTGATTTCAAATGAACTGCTATAAATAATTGAACTAAAATAACAGAAATTGAAGATCCACATTACAAGTAATACATGTTTTGGTTTTACTGTTGACACATTCTTATTTCAGTTGACAAAACAGATTTAAGATTTCAGTAGCTCATAAATGAGCCTGAGATCATGCTCACATTGCTCAGTGAAGCTCTGGGGAAACATGAGGTTTAATACAACATTCTCTTTGTGTTGTAGTTTGCCAGTGGAAAGGGAAGAATGGTGCATATGCAGACAGTTTACATGCAAAGTGAGTAGCTAAAGGTAAGCCAGGCAGCTAATCAAACATCATTAAAGCCTGAATTTTATCTGATTGAGTCAACATTCATAGAAAATAGTTTGGCAGGTGAAAATTAGAGAGAATAGCTAGCTGTCCGAAGAAAATTGCTTTTTCAATTCTCTGCAAATTGTTGTGCTCCTGAACAGTATTAGAAGCAGACATTCAAGCTGAATGTAAAAGAGATTTGAGTGAAAAAGGAGGACAAGTGAGTAGAAAAAGAAAATAATATAGTCCTCATACACTGTTATTGATATTACTGAATCTCAGCTATCTCATGGAAACCACCACAGAAATAAGATATAAAGTACACATTGATTATATCAATTCCACAAATGTAAGGAGTGTAATGTGCAGACGCTTTCTTTAACTACTTTCTTGTTTCTTATTACTATATGTCTGTCTGTAACCTCATGTTCGGCACTTAAACATTCACTGACAACCTTAACTGTGCAAAATTATTCCTATAAAGTTTGCAAGATAATACATACCTGCCAACATTATTACATGTCACCTTCAGCTGACATAAATCAGCAAAACATCAGTAAGTAAATGGAGCTGTAGGAGTTTATATTCACCGACTATCTAAACTCACCACATACTCAGATTGAGATTTGTATGGCAAGTCTCTTGCTTGGCTAGTTGGAAGAGCAATGGTTCTTTTCTTTTCACTCTGGATGTTGTCAGTTATCTTTGAACAGGAGAAAATTATAAAACATGGGAAGTTTTTGTTCATCTTGTCTGTTTGCTACTTGTCATAAAAAAACATCACTGTGGATGGTGCTGGGAATGTCACATTACAGTGACCATACAGTCATGCCTTGCCATTTAGTTTTGCTTGTTATCCACGTTAAATGGCTACTGCAAAGGCCAAGAAAGGTGAAAAAAATGAAGGATTTTGTTTATTTCTTGAGGTTTGTAATTATAGTAACTGATACCTAGCAGTCATTTTGCTGATGTGTACGTAGACAGCATCACTGTCAGTGAAAATGTGTTTATTCAGAGATGCTGTACAGAAATGCAAATGAGGTTGAAGCTAGTGTGAAATCCGAAAAAAAAGAACAGATACAAGAGCACACAGAAAAAAATAAGTCCTGAAGAAACAGTTATTTTAAAAATGTAGCATTGCCATATGAATGCTTTTTTGTGTGTCTCTTTTTTTGTTGTAATTTTTGGGTTTTTGTTGTTGCTTGGTTTTGCTTGTTTGTTTTGTTTTGTTTTGTTTTTGTTGAAACACAATCATGCAGAATCCAGAGGCAATAAAAGATGCTGTTCCAGCACACAGCCCTGAACCATTCTTTTGGTACTCCCTCAGCTTATACTAACTTAGATCCTACTTTGATTAAGATTATTCTCTTCTCACCACGTTCTACTAAACAAAGCTACATCTAAGAGTTATCTATCCAAAAATACACTAAAAATAAATAAAACACTAAGAATGTGTAAAAAAAAAATAAAGCAGAAATGTTATCAAATCCATTCTGTATCTTCATCAGCACAGATACAAATGCAAGATTTAGTTTCATGTCATTTTGTTACTCAGCTACTACTACTTATCTTCACCTGAGCACCAGAATTAGTGACTGCCTAGCCAAGACTTTTCACAGTCCACTGAAGTGGTACCTACTTAGCAAACAATGTGGCTTCAGTCACCCTTGTAAATTTCTAAACCTTCAGGCAAAGCCACCGCAGCCATGCACTTTAATATAGTGCGCACAGGAGATAAACTGGAAGAATGCCCCCTTCATGGAAGTGTTCAAGGCCAGGCTGGATGGAGCTCTGAGCAACCTGGTCTAGTGGGAGGTGTCCCTGCCCATGGAAGGGGAGTTGGAGGTTGGAACTAGTTGTAACATGGAGGCTGGGTGTTGGAACTAGATAATCTTTAAGATCCCTTCCAACTCAAACAATTCTATGATTCTATGATTCTATGATTCTATGATTCTATGATTCTATGAATCAGCCTTTTCATGATTCTTTCACAATGTATTCTATAGTAATGGAGAGCAATGTCAAAACAGAAGCCTGTTGTGCTTGCTCAGATGCCTGTAGAGGTAGGTAAATTAGTAAGAAAACAGAAACTGGTTTTTAAGATTGTTATCACATTATCCAGGTTTCTTACTGTATTCTGAAAGGTCTGAAGGGCTTGGACAAGAAAAAAATTTTTGACAGATTTGTTAATGCTTTTTGCCATAAAGGATAGATATCACTTGTGTTCAGAGCTGTGTTATATTTAATGTATGGATGTGTGTGGTAAGGATACAAAGACATGTGCCAGAAGAGAGAGCTCTTACTGAGTGGTTTTTCAAGTAGTATTGTCTGTCTTAATCTAATGACAATTTCCAAAAATATTTTTATCTTTAGTTATCCTTTATGCTCATTTTAGCATAGGAGGGAAGGAAAAAATGCCTTCTCTATGTTTTTTGACACTTTGTTTGATGTTGATTTACTTTAAATTCTCTGTATTAACATGTATGAGCCTTCTGCAATCTTTCTTAACTGCATTTTATTTCCTTTTTTTTGTGTTTCTGCTCTGTTTTCAGCAATAAGAAAAGTAAAATGCAATTTTTGATTCTTTCTGTTTTGTATTTCAGTATGTTACAGTTTTTGTGAATATATATAAAAACGTACATATACAAAGATTAAATACCTAACTGCAACTCTTGCTTGGATATCACCTAATCGAAAAAGTTGTTCAGCTGGAGTACAGTGTTAGATGAATAAATAACAGATGTATGCACTCTATTACTTCAGCAAAACTCAGCACAGTTCAGTAAATACACTGGAGCTCCTGCACCTTTTATACCTCAGATCCGAAGTCTGGCAAAGGATTTTACTTCTCATTTNTTCTTATTTTATTTTATTTTATTTTATTTTATTTTATTTTATTTTTATACCACAATTTATTCTCTGTCTGCTTACAAAGTAGCACTCTGTTCAAGATAAAAGGTATAAAAGTGCAATTAATGATATGAGTGACACCTTGCACCAGCCATATGGAAGTGTGAATTAACCTTACCTGAAAATAGCAAATAGAAAGAGAAAATAGTAATGAAATACAGTGCTTAAAATATTCAACTTCACTAACAGCTGTCGGATTTTTTTTTTCCCTTATTATGTTGTTAAAATTATACATTATCAAAAAGGTAAGGCTTTTAGATCTGTGCTTACTGCTCACAATTAAATAAGGAATTTCAGAATTTTTGATTCTCCTACGATTTTCTAAGTAATAAAGAATTACTTACTGGAATTCATTAAGAAGTTGATATGGCTGGATTATGAAATAAAGGTAGTGAGATGGACCCAGGAACCCAAGAAACCTTTAATATATTGTTCTGATACCAAAATAGTTCTTGAGTTGAGAGAGATGGAGCAATGTGTACACATAAATAGATCTATAAGATGTAGAATTTGCTAAAACTCCCAAACCCTTCCCAAAACAATCTTAAGATGTTTTTAAGATTAAAATTAACACTGAAGTTCAGCAGCAGTATGGTAAGCACACACAATTACTCTGTCACTGGGTACAGTCAATACCAAGCAGTTTTATATCAATTTTAATATTATATGCTGGTACGTATGTAGGCTAGGGTTAAGATAAGCTAATGATACCATAGCATTTTACATCTTCTCACATAGCGCATTGAGAGCATTGTCCCATTGTCCTCACAACAAGACCGCAGTCCTAGTTTCTCCAGATTTATTGGGTGAGAAAATAAAACATAAATAAACAACGCCAACCTATAAACCAAGCAACAAAAGGCAATTTTTTTTTCATGGAATTCTAATTGCTGAGTTTGTAGATAGTTAAATTCCATTTAATAAGCTCCATTTCAGCCTCCCATCAGGCATACACCTTCATCTCCCTGGGCTATAGCTTTTGTATCTGTTCTCTTTTTTTTTTTTTTCCTCTAGAACATATGCAGAATGTTTCAGTCTCCCATCCAATTAAATAGCAAAAAATAGACTATACAGACACAAAGAATTTCAAAGATCCAGATCAGAGATCAGATTAAATTAGGAGTTGTTCTTAGTTACCTGTCAAAAAACAATCGATGAAAATAGAGAAAACTATCATGGAACAGTCCAGTTTGGAGACATTAAAGCCTCAAAATAATGTTTTTGAGTACAAAATTAGCTATACTTGATATGCCAGGATCTCAGGCAAAATTTTCAGTGAATACTGTGGTTACCCCTGAGATTTTAAAACCAGTGAGCTGTGAGATTTCTCTTTTTGCAGATCTGCCAGTATAAAATGATATCTCCTCTCTTTGCCTAGCCCTACACATAATTATTCTAAAGCAGATAAGGAAATGCGGATGACAAATGTATACTTCATGGACAGTTCTTATACATTGGTTTATCAGAGTTTATGTAGCTATGTAAGAAGCCACCAACAAGTGAAGCCACTAAAACTTCAGTGTGTGAATGCTTGTGAGTTCCAAGCCTTACCTGAGAATCACAAGACAGAATATTTCTCTTGCATATCTGTGTGCATATGTCAGAACATCTACACATATAGTAGGATGGAGGAGATGGTCAAAGAGGTTAAGACTGGAGGCAGCCTGGGCTGCAGTGACCATGCCCTGGTGGAGTTTGTGATCCTGAGGAGCGTGGGCCTGGCAAGGAGTGGAGTCAGGACACTGAACTTCAGGAAAGCAAACTTCAGGCTGTTTAAGGAGTTGTTGGAAGACGTCTCCTGGGAAACTGTCCTTAGGGACAAGGGATCGGAGCAGAGCTGGCAGCACTTTAAGAACATCTTTCTGAGAGCACAAGAACTCTCCATCCCCCAGAATGAAAAATCAGGCAGGGGAGGCAGGAAAGCAGTGTGGCTGAGCAAGGACCTGCTGGTCAAGTTGAGGGAAAAGAAGGCAAAGTATAGGCAGTGGAAGCAGGGATGGGTGGCCTGGGAGGATTACAGAGGTGCTGTCAGAATATGTAGGGACGGGATCAGGAAGGCCAAGGTGCAGCTAGAATTAAACTTGGTGAGGGATGTAAAAAACAACAAGAAGGGTTTCTTTAGCTACATAGGGCAGAAGAGGCAGGTGAAGGAGAGTGTTCCCCCTCTAATGAATGGAAAGGGAGAACTGGCCTCCTCTGATGTGGAGAAGGCTGAGGTACTTAATGAGCTCTTTGCCTCGGTCTTCACTGCCGGTCAGGCTGCCCAGGTCTCTCGTGTCCCTGAAAATCCAAGTGGGGATGGGGGAAGCAAAATCTTTCCCTGTTTAAGAGCGGAGCAAGTCTGAGACCAAATGATGGGACTGAATGTCTACAAGTCTATGGGGCCGGACGGGATTCATCCCAGGGTCTTGAAGGAGTTGGCTGATGTGGTTGCCGAGCCGCTCTCCATCATATTTGAAAAGTCGTGGCTGTCAGGAGAGGTCCCCGGTGACTGGAAAAAGGGAAACATCACGCCTATTTTAAGCAATAGAGGAAAGAAGTCCTGGGGAACTACAGGTCGGTGAGCCTCATGTCTGTGCCTGGGAAGATCATGGAGTGGATCCTCCTGGAGGAGATGCTAAAGTACACGCGAGATGAGGAGGTGATCTGAGAGAGCCAGCACGGCTTCACCAAGGGCAGGTCGTGTCTGACCAATCTGGTGGCCTTCTATGATGGAGTGACCGCATCAGTGGACCAAGGGAAGGCAATGGAAGTTGTCTACCTGGACTTGTGCAAGGCCTTTGACATGGTCCCGCACCATATCCTTATCTCTAAACTGGAGATATGGATTTGA
>VXAV01006881.1:150094-164585 GCA_013399715.1 Alectura lathami | reverse complement strand
TTGGAGTGTGTCCAGAGGAGGGCCACCAAAATGATCAGAGGGCTGGAGCACCTCTCCTGTGAGGAAAGGTTGAGGGAGTTGGGATTGTTCAGCTTGGAAAAGCGAAGGCTCCGGGGAGACCTCATTGCAGCCTTCCAATTCTTGAAAGGAGCTTACAGGCAGGAGGTGGACTGACTTTTTGCACGGGTGGATAATGTTAGGACAAGGGGGAATGGGCTAAAACTGAAAGAGGGGAGGTTTAGGTTGGACATCAGGAAGAAATTCTTCCCTGAGAGAGTGGTGCGGTGCTGGCACAGGCTGCCCAGAGAAGTCGTGGCTGCCCCATCCCTGGCTGTGTTCAAGGCCAGGCTGGATGGGTTCCTGGGCAGTTGGATCTAGTGAGCTAGTGGCTGGCAGCCCTGTCCACGGCAGGGGGGTTGGAACTAGACAATCTCTTGAGGTCCCTTCCAACCCAAGCCATTCTATGATTCTATAAATGCATGTATGTGTGTTTATCCATATGCAAATATATATATATAAATATGCTTATATATGCACTTATATATATGAGTGTGCTCACATGTATTTGGATAATATGTACAGAATGTGTACCTTAACTTCGAATTATATTCTCCAGAGAATAATGGCATAAATCCCTTTAATGAATGCATCTATACACAACTTTTGATCCTATTTGGCAATAAATCCCGAAGTACATTAAATAAGTTAGGGGAAATGTGGTCTCTGTTTAGTTTTTGAATTTCATTGAATATCCCTTTGAATAATGATAGAGATAGTAAATAGGATAGCTCATTACATTTTTTCAATAACAGCATACTCTAAGTTCTGATATGTGTGGAAGCCTCAAAGTACTTAATACATTATCAGAAATAATTCACATAACATAATAAATTAGACCCATTACAAAAATGAATATACATAGGGAGATTAGGCTGAGGCTATGCCTTTTTCTGTCCATGGAACTAATGAAAGAAATGAAAGGAGAAAGTCCTGATGGAGACTTGTATTCTAAGTAGGAGAGAGACATTTGTAACACTTTTAATTCCTTAGCACAAAGAACTAGAACGATTACTACTATCTAGTAGTGGCACAATATTCAAGGTTATAATTCCTTCTCATAGATATTCCCATCCATTGAATAGATCTGATCTCAAAAAATATAATGCACCATGCATAAAAAAGGGATGGCTTGTTTGTTTATCTGTATGGAATTGCCTTAGAAATTTTTCCCCTACAGGTGTAATTCTTTCAGAATGTTTTCCTAGAACAGCATACCCGAAAAAATAAAATCCTCAGCGAATCTCAAATTAATTATACAGGTTCATAAAAAATGTGCCACTTTCCAATTAAATGCATGGCTCAAACCCAATCAATTGGCCTAGTAAAGAACTTTGAGAATATTACAATTCATATGGCTATTTATTAATTTTGAAACAAACTGTTCCCTAACTGACAAAATAATTAAATCTGTCTCTAAACTCCCACTAGCGATTTTGTTTGTTGGTTTGTCTGGTTTGTTTTGTTTTGTTTTTGGTTTTGCATGTAAGTGTGTAACTCTAATGTGCATGGGTCATTGGATAGGTTCTAGTAAGCTGGAGTTATTCAAGCTGAAGTGTCCTAGTAGCAGAAAACACATGAAGAACATTGTGAATATACCTGTTCAAGTGATTTGCTATCACAGAATCACAGAATCGTAGGAGTTGGAAGGGACATCAGGAGATCATCTAGTCCAACCGCCCTGCAAAAGCAGGTTCCCTACAGCAGGTCGCACAGGAAGGTGTCCAGGCAGGTCTTGAATATCTCCAGAGAAGGAGACTCCACAGCCTCTCTGGGCAGACTGTTCCGGTGCTCTGATAACCTCACAGTAAATAGGTTTTTTCTTAGATTTGTATGGAGTCTCTTGTGTCCCAGTTTTTGGCCATTACCACTCGTCCTCTCTCTGGGTACCACTGAAAAGAGCCCAGCCTCGTCCATTCAGCTCCTGCATTTCAGATATTTATATACATTGACTAGATCCCCTCTTAGTCTCCTCTTCTCCAGGCTGAAGATCCCCAATTCTCTCAGCCTTTCCTCATCTGGGAGACGTTCCAGACCCCCAGTCATCTTTGTGGCCCTCCAATGAACTCTCTCCAGAAGATCCCTGTCTTTCTTGTGCTGAGGAGCCCAGAACTGAACACAGTATTCCAGATGCAGCCTCACCAGGGCAGAGCAGAGAGGGAGGATCACCTCCCTTGACCTGCTGGCCACGCCCTTCTTAATGCACCTTAGGATCCCATTGGCCTTCTTGACCACGAGGGCACACTGCCGGTTCATGTCCAACCTGTTGACCACCAGGACACCCAGGTCCTTCTCAGAGCTCCTTTCCACCACGTCAGTCCCTAGCCTCCAGTGATGCATACGGTTGTTCCTCCTGAGGTGTAGTACTCTGCACTTGCCCTTGCTAAGCCTCGTCAGGTTCCTCTGTGCCCAGCTCTCCAGCCTGTCCAGGTCTCACTGAATTGCAGCACAGCCTTCTGATGTGTCAGCCACTCCTTCCAGCTTTGTATCATCAGTGAACTTGCTGAGGGTGGGCTCTTTCCCTACTCTAAGGTCATTGATCGATATGTTGAACAAGACCAGACCCAGCACTAATCCCTGAGGAACACCACTAGTAACAGGCCTCCAGCTAGATTCCATGCCAGAGATCACAACACTTTGGGCTCTGCCAGTCAGACAGTTCTCAGTCCACCTCACCGTGCACTCATCTATCCCATACCTTCTAAGCTTTGCTACAAGGGTGCCATGAGAGATGATAACAAAAGCCTTGCTGACGTCAAGGTAGATAACCTTGCTGAAGTTAAGGTAAATATCCTGACTCCTGTAGAAGGATTACATCCTGGTTATGCTGCACAGAAAGAAGGCAGAGATGTTCAAGATAGCATGTAACCAATATCTAAGATGAGCTCATTCACTGCATCTCTCAGGCACCTTGCATTGGCAAAGCTCCTATGAAGCCCTAGAAAAGGCTTACATTTTACTAAATCCAGTTGGAATTCAGGGAAAGAAGAGCAATAGTATTGCCAGCATATCTGTAGTCCTGACATATAGCTGAAGATCAGACTGCATAGCAGCTGAATGCAGAGTGTCCTTTCCTTGCCTTGCCTTGCCTTGCCTTGCCTTGTCTCTCTTCTTTTTCTGTGTGTCTTTCTATCTTTCTTCATCATAGGAAAGTACATAAACCAGGTTTTAATGAATTTCTGTTAGCTTGATACCAGCTTGCCTATACTGGGCTTTGTGGATGTCATATAGAAAGCTAGAGGTCCTTGGCAGCATACTCCAGTATGTAAAGTTCAGTTTACACTGTGTAAACAGTACAAAGGAAATTTAAAATGACAGGACTCTGAATCCTAGGAATTCTTACACTGTAAAGCCACAGAAAGCTAGGGAAAGTATCACAGTATTTTTTCATGTCTGTCTTTTCTGTGTAATTGGAGAGTGGGTATGTATGAACTAAGCTAGGGCTGAACAGCAAAAGAAGTTAAAGTTCTGGTGCCACAATTTTCCAAAGAAACAGATATTTGTTCATAATTAGAGACTATTACTATTAGGAATATAAGACTTGTATCCACAATTAACTTGCAAAAAGTAAATTCAGAAAAACCTGGTACCTAGGAAAACAAATGAAATTAAGAATTTAGGAGATTATTGACTATGGAGCCAAGACAAATTCCTGCCATTGCCTGGGTATAAATTATGCTATCTTTTTGAGAACAGATCAGTGTTATTTATTTAAAAATTTTCATCTATTTTTACATGTTGTATGCATGCATGTGTATTGTACAATTAGATGCAAAAAGAATATGCTATTACAAAGAACAGCTGGATGGGATTTATGTTATCTACAAAAAAAAAAAAAGGCTTCAGTGAAAATAGAAAGTGTATTAAATTAGATTGTAATACATAAAAACCATATATTTCTTCAGTCTTTCATAAAATGTAATTACTTAAATTATATTTAATGTGATTTTTTTCTATTTTTAGGTCTTTTTCTTTTATACTCCTTTGTAGATGCATGAATCTGTTAGTCTGTAATAGTCTTCCTTGACCCTTCTTTTTGTTTTCATAAATTGTTTAAAATATAAAATAAATATTCAATGTAGAACAAGTTGCTGCCATTCCAGCCCAAGTACTACCTAGAATCTGTATGAGAATAATAATGTTATTATGCTAGTTTGTTATTTTTTAATATTATATATGCTTTTGAATGTTATTAATAATAATTCATAATGCTATGAATTGAATATATACTGAATACTCTGTTGGAAACTCTTTCCAAGATATGACTACATAAGAATTGACCCAGTAGATTAATTTCAGTTCTAAGCAATTAAGGGATTAATATTTCTTAGATGAGATAAGACAGTGTCCTCTTTTCAGCTGGGATCTTCACACTAGCTGGTATGGTGCTGTGCTTTAAATTTAGGAGGAAGATAATGTTGATAACACACATTTGTTTCAGTTTAGCAGTGCTTACACAGAGTCAAGGTTAAGAATTTCTCAGCTTCTCATGCTGCCAATGAAGAAACTAGGGGTGCACAAGAAGCCAGCAGGGGACCCAGCCAGGATAGCTGACCCAAACTGGCCAAAGGGATATCCCATTCCATATGACATAGTGGTCAGCAATAAAACTGGGAGGTGCTTCTGGAGCTCGGGAACTGGTTGTGCATCAGTCAGCTGGCGGTGAGCTGGTAGTGAGAAACAGTGTTGTGCATTGCTTGTTTTGTATATATATATATGTATAGATATGTACATGTATATATATTTTTCCCATTCATTTCTTTCTTTCTTATTAAACTGTCCTTATGTCTGCCTATGAGTTTTACATTTTTCCCCCAATACCACTGGTGGGGAAAGAATGATTTCAAAGAAACCAGTTGTGACATTTACTGCAAGGTTAAACGCAGCAGATCTCAAGGAAAGCTAACAAAAATGTTACCAGGTTAAAGAAAGGAGAATCTTTATAAAATAGGCATACAAATGACTAACAGAAGTAATTTTCAAGGCATTATTGAATGTCCCCTTGGGATTTCCTTCAAACGAAATGCTTCAGGTTCTCATTTATGCTGAGTTGCTGGAATGTGTTGGAGGTAATTAGATATTGATTGTAGATGTCAATGAGTATACCACCTAGCATCTGTTTTCATGTAATGTAAAATGTATAAAGTCAGAATTAATCTTTGAACTATCTTTAAGTAGTTATATTTTAATTACATATTGTTTGCAACTAAGAAAATTAATCCAATTAGAAATTGAAGTGTAACAAGAAGGCATTAATGATTAAGTGACTCTAAGATGAAGAATAATAACTGAGATTTGCTTACAGCTGTTTCTCAGATGTATGTGTATTTGTAAAGGATTCTAATCTGAAAGGGTTTGTTAACAACCGTACGTAGTAAAAATATCAATAGTAATCACTAGGATCAATTTCAGCCTGATTGTTCTTCTTGAAAAGTTATTACAGGAGCAATATCTACTTTCACCTACACTAACTATTGTTTTTTAGAGCTTATAATATAACCTTATAAATATTTTATTGTGTTCCAACCATTGAAACGAGACTCTGTGCTCAGTCTGATGATATTTTCCGTTCTTCTCTTCCTTAAGCATGATATTTCTTTAATTTAGTCCAACAGAACAACAACAAAAAAAACAACAATGAGAAACAATCATGAGAAACAAACAAGAGAAACAATCTTCTGAAGTTCTAAAGACTTACAGTCCTTGTTATTCCACTAGAAAATTTACAGTACCTTTTTCCCTGTCTGTCTGGAAGCAACAGTAGCACAAAACCAGACCTTTCAGACAAGAAAACTGCAGTGCCTTGCTGTGCCAATAATGTGACCTGGCCAACAAGTCAAGGGAGATGATCCTGCCCCTCTACTTTGCGCTGGTGAGAACCCACCTGGAGTACTGCAACCAGATGTGGAGTCCCCAGTACAGGAGAGACATGGACCTGTTGTAGCGTGTCCAGAGGAAGGCCACTAAAATGACCAGAGGGGTAGAACACCTCCCCTGTGAGGACAGACTGAGAGAGTTAGGGCTATTCAGCCTGGAGAAGAGAAGGCTCCGGGGACACCTGATAGTGGCCTTTCAGTATCTTAAGGGGGGCTACAAGAAAGAAGGGGACAGACTATTTAGCAGGGTCTGTTGTGATAGGACTAGGGGAAATGGTTTCAGATTGAGAGAGGGGAGATTTAACTTCGACATAAGCAAAACATTTTTTACGATAATGGTAGTGAAGCACAGGAACAGGTTGCCTAGAGAGGTGGTGGATGCCCCCTCCCTGGAGACCTTCAAGGTCAGTCTGGACAGGGCTCTGAACAACCTGATTCAGCTGTAGGTGTCCCTGTTCACTGCAGGGGAGATGGACTATATGATCTTCCAACTCAAATGATTCTATGATTCTAACATGCTTTCCAATGAATGGTTCTTAAATAAATAACTGGACAAATGAGAAAAGCATCTCATTTTTAAATTCAGATACTACTGATTGGAACAGTAGTATATTCTGAATAAGCAGAATCTCAATAGTGACTATAATCAGTGACTGATATGATTCCATTAGCCCTGCCGTTAGAAGAATTAAGCAAGATTGCATTGATGTTATATCAAACATTGAGATTGTATCTTCCCACCACTGAAGCCTAAGATTTTTTTATATGTGTTGAGGATGAATGATTCCTAGATGTCAAGCAAGTAGTTTGTTACCAGTTTTCTAGTAGTCGAAAAAGATCCTTGTGACAAGTGAACAAATTTTATGGCCACTCATCATTTTCCCTCAAGGCTTGTCAGATTGGTGTCAATAACAGAGAAAGAGTTGTGTTGAATTACTCAGGGGAAAATATAATAACATATTTCCACACCCTTTCACGCCTTGAGTCTTTGAACAAATAATCTAGCTGGAGGCCAAAAGCTGGAGGTTAAAAGGATTTATTGAGGCTTACCGGTTTGTATTGACAATTTACATAAGCAGCAGGTTTTTTATCAACTATTTTTTTTTTTGCTATTATTATTACTTCAGCTTCTGAACAGAATTAACATATAATCACTTTGTACCAACTTAGTTATACATTGATATCTATGAAATAGTAAGGGGAGAATAATAATTAGTAGTAGTTTTCAAGTACAATGCTGGTAGTTCTTAATTTTTTTATGCTGATAGCTAATGTTGCCTAAAGGAAGTTAAATGTCAAAGCTATTATTATTATTTTTTTCCTGACAGTGTAAAAAAATGACTCATACAGAGATACTGTCATTTTTTGTTTGTTTACTTACTTATGCATTATTGTATGTTTGTAATTTTTGAGTAAGATGAAGACCAAATTGTCAATGGCAAATATTTCCCTTCATTTACTCCTAGCTAGCCTTGTCAATAATTTAAAATCATTCAAGGACATAAGGAATAGTAATAATATAAAAAGAAAAAACAATAAAGAAGAAGAGGAAGAAGCAGAAGAAAAAGAAGTAGAATAAAAATAATAAAAAAATAAATAAAGAAGAAAAAAGAAGAAGTGAAAGTAAAAGAAAAAGTGAAAGATGAAGCAGAAGTGGAAGTAGAAGCTAAAGAGAAAGAGAAAAAGAGAAATCCAATGTGATTTTCAGGGAACATTGTTTCCAGGCTTGAGAGTTGAAAATCAGTCAGCTTTCCTTATATTTATGTGTGTGTATATATGTATATATATTTCCCAAGTGACAGAGTCTTGTCTTTTGTTTTTACACATGGAGCATCTTAAAACGTAATTTGTCCTTCAAAAAAATAAAGAAATAGAACATTGCGACATTGAGAAACATTATGGTAAATGTAAAGTAAGATATAAGGAATCTTCTAAATGGGTCCTAAACTGTCACAAATTATTACCCTTCTCAGAGGAATGGGAGATCTCAGATAACCATTATCTGCATAAATGTGAAATCTGTCATGTTATATTTAACTATAGGGAAACTATGTTTGCTTTCAATTCTCCTAGTAATTTTTGAAACTTTCAATTTTCATTAGGTAGGAAATGTGTGGTACTATTTAATAAAATTCTATCACATATATAGCAGTTGTCAACAGATTGATTTTTTCCAGATTGTTGGGTAGGCTTATGAATATCTTGTGAAGCTTTAGTAGATTTTTAAAAATTACTGTTCAGCCATTATTGAAAACTCTTCAATTTCTCTTTGGTCAAGGGACAGGCTTTCATCCTTCCATTACTTCTGTGCAGGTAGGTACATTTATGAACATACTTTTTTTGCTAATCATATGTCCTTTTCATAATTAAGAAAGAAAATAAGGAATTTTTTTTTTTTTAATAAAGGCTACAAATAATTCCATATCAACATCCTCCTTCTAAAACAAAGCTGCGAAAGAAATATAATTTCTAGTCCCAAGGTTTTACAGACATAAGAGTATTTTTTATTTCTATAACATTTTATAAGATGCTGTATTTATTTATTTTTTGAACTGCATAGAGTTCTCAGTGAAAGTCCACATAACTTGTTGATGCTCTTTTGGTGATTGGACTAAAAAATGCATTCTTGAAAAATAATATGCTGATGTTTCCAGAAGGTTCTACTTCACTTGGGGGGTTAAAATCACAACTGGTTTCTCTGAAGTCATCAGTGACAAAAAGGTTCAGAAGGCTGGGACTCCAGTCTAGAAAGGAGATGGCTCAGAGAGGACCTTATCAGGATATACAAATACCTGAAGGGAGGGTGCAAAGAGGACAGAGCCAGGCTCTTTTCAGTAGTGTCCAGTGACAGGACAAGAGGCAATGGGCACAAACTGAAACACAGGAGGTTCCCTCTGAAAATCAGGAAACACTATTTTAATGCATGGGTGGCAGAGCAGTGGTACAGGTTGCCCAGAGAGTGTCCTCCTTGAAGATCTTCAAAAGCCACTTGGACATGGTCCCAGGCAACCAGCTCTGGGTGGCCCTGCTCGAGCTGGGGGTTGGACCAGATGCACCCAGAGATGCCTGCCAGCCTTAGACATTCTGTGATTCTGTGGCTCTCAGAAGTAAGTAAATATTCTACAAAAAAGAGGATTTAATTTAGACCTGTTACAACCATTGTCACAATAACTGATCCTGAGTGAGTCTTCAAACCACTGCAATAACAAGATTTTTGGCAATTTGAATTAGATTTTATCTGACGCGGGATGGCAAATAAATAAATAAATAAATAAATAAAACTGAATGAATGTAAAATTAAAAAAATTATAAATAAATTACATACCGATATATAAATGAATAAATAAAATCTGTGAAACCTTAATGGAATGCTAACTATGGTCAACTATTTCATTTTCTTTCCCATGTACACATAGCTGATTCTATGATCTGAATGTTGATTTACCTTCCACATACTGCTTTGCAGGAAATGGCATGTAATTCATATTCAGATCATTCTACGTATCCTGCTCGTAGTGGATTGCTTCTGGACAGAACTAATGCCTTAAGAGTCCTTTTAAAAAAATCCAGTACATTTTCTTATATATCATGTTTTAATCTGAAAGAATTTAAATTTAAAGGAGTAAAATCAATTCCACATTTAATCAATACCAAGACTGTGTTTAGTAAAGAAATGGTACTGCATTAAAGTAAAAACACTACAGTCATTCACAGCAATTTATATATATTATTGATCATTTGACCATTTGACCAAATGAGAATACTTCATTTAGTATTCTGTGAGATAGCTTTGAACAGAACAGAACAGAATGGAACTAAACAGAATATCCTCCATATTGTCATAATTTAATTCATTTTAAATCTAGGAAATCTTCAATATTGAAATCAGCATTGGTATTCCCTGTATCATTGTGAGATGGTTAAATATACTGAAATTTAAAACATTGTGACACATTGTCTTCATCTGTAGTATAGAAAATCATGGGAATTCGTGCATTTTTGGAGATGGGTAATGTTTGTCTTGTTAGCAACTGACTACTCTGCTGATTAAACCCTGGACTGAGGTTAAGATAATGGAATTATCTTAATTAAAGGAATGCAAAACAACTGCTTAGGACAGAAAAAAAAAAAAGTGCTGAATATATTTATGTTGAATAATATCTGAATAACAGTTTGGCTAAAATTGCAGATGACACCATGAAAGAGGGCTGGATCTCATAAAACTAAAGGGGAGTTATGTGAGAAACAGATAGACTCCATATACAAGTGAAGGGAAGCATGGGGGACCCTCTGGGCAGTATGATCTTTAATAGACAGCAGTGCCTAGGTAACTGCTTCAGTAGCATTACACAAGGGTGAGATTACCTACACCACAGTAGGAGAAAAAAGAAGCTGGTTGTGCTGCCATTCAGAAACCTTGACAGGCTGGAGAAATGGGTAAACAGGGATCTCTGGGAGTTCATCAAAAGGATGTGCAAAGTCTTTCACATGGGAAAGAATGACCTCATGTACTCACGTATGTTGGCACTGACCAGCATATGCTGAACATCATTTTGACTTTACTTTTTCATCAAAGGGCAAGAGGAAAAGTTGAATAAATTAAAATTGTACATATTTTTTTCAGGGTTTGTAGATTTATGGATCCTTTAAAACTCCAGTGCTTCAAGGACAGATGTGCCTTGGTGAGTTGATAGGTTAAGATTTAGGAAGATTCTGGTCTACTGGGCTCATATCTGTACTGTAATTACTGAGTTATAGACTACACTGACATGAGTTCTATACGTCATTTTGGCTTTTGAGACTTTCTGCATTCATGGAGTCAGAGAAAATGATTCAGTTAAGCAGAAGATTATTTCTAAGAGACTGAATTAAGTTCTCAAATATTCAAATTCTGTTTAGTTGACAGCAAGCTTTATTTAGTGTACTCATTTGTGGAGATGTCTGTATTTCAAGCAGCATTTTTTGTGTGCCTCTGTCTACCTACAGTATATATTGAAGATGAATTAAAGGATTTAAGAACTAGCTCAAACTACCTACTGGTGTTGACAGATGAGCATTTTAAGCAAGGAGCAATGCTCTTGAAAATTAAGATAAAACAGATCAAAATGTGAAAAAGGCCACAGGAAAACTAAGTAAATTTATGTGCAAATGGATAGCCCCAATTAAAAGTCATAGAATCATAGAATGTCCTGATTTGGAAGGGCCCTGTAAGGTTCATCAAGACCAACTTTTAAATAAAAAAAATATACCCAATGAAAAATAAATTTATTTCAGGAAAACTATAAAAAATATATACAGACGGTGCCAAAAAAGTATACACATCTTAAGAAAATATGAAGTGACAGCCATTTTTCAAAACTTTTTCCATCAGGATAAGAATTTTTCTCTGTATCTCTTCACTGACTTAAGAGCTTCATCAGGAGAAGTGTTCATAAACATCCTAGAAGAAATCTTATAGTGCTGTCACTTTTCTCAGAGTTGCTTCTGTCCTTAGCAGGTGCTTTCTAGGAAGCTATCCTTTTGCCTGTTATTTTTGCCATTTATCTTGCCACACTTCTGTACTGGAAGAAGCGGAGTTCCTGTTTCACTTTTCAGGCCCCTATTTGGTGGACAAACAGATTCTGTTCTTTTTTAAAGTCATCAGAAATTTTCCATTTTCTTCTCACTTCCAGCAGCTTCAGACTTCAAAAATATCAGACTTCATTGTAATTGTGAAGACAAGAGTTACAACTTCTCTATCTATACAGGGACATTAAGTATGTGATTCAGTTCTTTGCTATGTAGATGGAGAAAACGGTTCTACAGAAAACCCATAGACTCAGGAAATCATTGTGTATCTAATCTAAGTGTAAATATAAAGAATGATCACAAAGATGAAGAAATGTAAATGTGAATGTCAATAAATATGCCATGAGAGACAGTATCAAAGGCTTAACTGAAATCCAGAAAAGTGTAACTATAAATGTAACTAGAGGAGACTAGACTACTTCATTTTGAAGGGACCATCAATGATCATCTAGTTCAACTGTCTGACCTCCTCAGGACTAACCAAAGTTAAAACATGTTATTAAGGCTGTTGTTCTAATGCCTTATGAACAATGACAAGCATACTGTAGGAACCACCTCTCTAGGAAGAATGTTCCAGTGCTTGACCACCTTCATGGTAAAGAAACTTTTGCTTATCTCCAATCTGAACCTCTCCTGGCACAGATTTGTGCCATTCTCACGCATCCTGTCCCCAATTCCCAGGGAGAAAAGCCTGGCGCCTTCCTCTCTGTTTCCCTTCTTCAGAGAGTTTCAGAGAGCAGTGAGGTCACCTCTCAGCTGCCTCTTCTCTAGGTTGGACAACTCAACTGTCCTCAGACTCTCTTCACAGATCATACCTTCTAGCCCTGTTACCAACTTTGCTTTCCTCCTCTGGATGCCAGAAAAGTGTAAATGTAAGTTTAAATGCAAATATAAATCGTAGAATCATAGAATTGTCCAAGTTGGAAGTGACCTTTAAAGGCCATCCAGTCCAATTCCCCTGCAGTGCACAGGGACACCTACAGCTAGATCAGGTTGCTCAGAGCCCTGTCCAGCCTGGCCTTGACGGTCTCCAGGGACAAGGCATCTACCACCTCTCTAGGCAACATGTTCCATTGCTTCATTACCCTTACCATAAAAAACCTTTTCCTTATGTCTAAATCTCCCCTCTCTCAGTTTGAAACCATTTCCCCTAGTCCTAATACTACAGGCTGTGCTAAAGAGTCTGTCCCCTTCTTTCTTGTAGCCCCCCTTAAGATACTGAAAAGCTGCTATCAGGTCTCCCCGGAGCCTTCTCTACTCCAGACTGAACAACCCCAGCTCTCTCAGCCTGTCCTCACAGGGGAGGTGTTCCATCCCTTGAATAATTTTTTGTGTCCCTCCTCATCTGTTTTAGGATACACATACTGAAAACTTGTAAAAACCAAGTATACTTCAGCTGTGTGTATTATAATAAGTAATTGCTACACAGCAATAATAGCAAAACTCACTTATGTATAGATAGCCATATCAAGATATTTTTGATCTCTAGTACTACTTGGCAGAATTTTTCTTTTGACAGTGCTTTTCGTGTTCCCTAAATCCAGCCATTAATTCATACGACTGTCAAATGCCTCAGAGAGACTTTATGAAGCAACATGGTAAGTTTCGTACTTTATTACATTCAAAGAGCAGTGACTCCATACAGGCATAGGTGGGTATTTTTCACAGAGTTACAGTGTAATGAATTTGGCTGTATCTGTATATTTTAATAGAAACATCTGTTTCTTTTTGGCCTATAAATTTCAAAATCATTCTAATATTGAATTCAGATGAAAACTGTTTTTAACATGATTCTTTGTGACAAGTTTATGCGATTTAACAGCAGATTTTGTTCTTTATAAATACATTTGGGAAAACGATTGCTGTTGCAGTCACTTGTCATATACGGTTTAGTTTATTTCTGTTAGAGTCTTGATAGACTCTTGCAATTATTATTTTAAAGATATTTGTATTTCCTCTTTCAGTATATTGAAAATATTTCTACAAAGAGATAATTTTTGTATCATTTAGTAATAAACTTTTAAAGATGTCTGCTCAATGACATTAACCAATGGCAATTAACATATTTTTCTCATATAAATTAGGCAAGAGATGGAGCCTTTATATCACATGCAATCAAGTGTTTTTGGCCCTCATATTTATATAATGCTAATACAATAGTGTATTTCCAATCACCTTTCTTCAGGTAGATCTGGAATTTCAAACAGTCAATGGGGAGAAACTTTGCTTTGCACTGGAGGAGAAATGTCTTTCCAGACCTCTGAAGTCCAAATCTTTCACCAGATCATCTCATAACTCAGGCTTGGATCTGGGGAGTCTGAAAAAGACTACTGCCTTCCTCTTTCATAATTTCACTTTTCATATACCTCCATCAGGTGTACTCTTTCTTTTGTATATAATTCAAATATTTTTAAATAGATGAGTACTCACTTACTTTTTCATGATTTTTCAAGCTATGTAATTATAGAAAGGATTAAAGCAATCATAAAGATAAGAGTGAATCCAGGTGGTTGTACAAAAGAATTACAGAGAAATATCGGGGGCTAGAAGTTATGGGGTTTTGATGCTTCAGAATTACCAAGATGATTAAAAACATTCCAGTTCAGTGTTAAACACCAGATTGGCAGCCAGAATAGGAGTTGGACTGTCTGTGCATTAGTACAAGTGGGATTTCCAGGAAAAAATAAAACAAGTTATCTTTATTAAGACAGTTGAACTCTGACTTGGAATCTCTCTCTGAATCTGGTATGAGTTCTTATGAGATGATAGGCAATTGAATTAAACCAGACTTTTTACATATAGTCATTAAATGCATTTTTCTAACTTTTTGGGTGCCTGTGATGAGGCTTCAAAGCTTGATTTCTTGACATACTGAATACTCACATATGTGGCCCAGAGAATGAAAGCTGTTAGGTCCTATGGAAATTTAGCTAATAGTGGTCTCATACTGAATACCTAGAATTAATAAAAGTGTTTGGCTTCAATCAGTC
>VXAV01006881.1:131084-143928 GCA_013399715.1 Alectura lathami | reverse complement strand
GAAAAAAAAAAAAAAAAAATCTGAAATCTGCATTGGATCTTCTGTATAATGTTTTGGACATGGAATGACCTTTAAATATAGCCAAGTCTAAGACATGATTGCCACCAAAAACAAACAAACAAAAATCCCAAAAAACTCCCTAGAACAGGGTCAGTTGTTGGACTTGTATAAGGGCAAAGATATAGCTCTCACTAATGCAGCAGAACAGTCATGGACACTGGAACAAACTCTTCAGCTCTGTTTACATGAGGTTTGTCAAAATCAGTAAGAAACAAATAAAATTTTGAGCTATCAGTGGTAACTGATATGATCTCAGATGATTAATCTTCAATGCTTTAGCAATGCCTCGGGTAATGTTCAAATGGCCTCTTGAATGGAAATTTACAGTTGCTTCATTAATATACATTAAAGCAGTTACAAACTCACCCCAAACCCCATACGAATATTTTTTTTCCTTCTATTTATATATTTACTATTTTATTATTTAATTATATTCATATTTATTTATTTATGCCTCTATTTATTTCTTTATTTATTTATTTTTCTTCCCCCTATCTTAGCTGTATTTATTTGGCTGAAACTTCTTCAGAATAATTTTTTTATTTTCCAGAGTTTGACATCTTTTGTAACGCTTAAAACTTTTCAAGGAAATCAATTAATATCTTCCTTGAAAGGGTGAAAGGGCCTTTTTTTTTTTTTTTGCTTTCATCTTCTTTATCTTTCCTAAAATTAGAATAAGAACAGCAAAAATTTCATCTTCCATGCTCTTTAGCCTCAGATGTTTGTCTTGAAACAGCCTTTGATAATGCTTAAGCTCAGTCACATTCAGTCACCAGGTTTTATCACATATGCAGGCTTCAACACTTCTGACATGGACCTTGATTTCCCAGGTGATGCTAAGACACTACAAGACCTCAAATCAACAGCAAACATGCTGCAACAGCATGTGAATTAGAAAGCTTGCTCCCTTGCCAAAGACTCATGAATACTTTAGAGAAAAGAAAATACAGGTTGGTATTGCTTTCTTTCCTAGAGAATCTAAAGCATAATTATTTTAATAAAATATCAGTTTGGAAAAAAAAAAATTCTCATTCCACAATGGCATAAGAAAATATAAACTGAATTTACACAGAGGGAACTAGCCAGTTGCAATCCACAGGGCTATAATGAAGAAGGCTCATTTTTAATTCATCAGATACCTTCATCCAAGTAAATTTCCTTTTAGCAAATTCAATAAATATGCTGATTCATATTCAGTGCAGGAGTAATTCATATTTTAATATTAATTCATACAGTTTGTACTGATCAGCAATGTTGGAATACATTTACCGGAGATGCCCCTGAAAAGAAAAAAATGCTTGTTTCACAACTTTGCAGCACATATGTTACCTTACTGAAAACTCTATTCCCAGTAACTGGTATGGAGAAAGGAGCATATGTTTCCCATGTTTTGCTTAATTTAAAGGTTATCTTCAATGTTTTGTAAAGTTCATCATCAGAATGTTCTTTTGTAAGGTATATTTGGTTTTACAATCTAGTCTGTGTAAGTGAGAGATTGCTTTCCCACTAGAATTGGCTCTGTCTGCACTTGTAAACACAGTTAAGAATGAAGCTTAAAAAACAAGGTACATTAGGCACTTGTACTTTAAATGTTTCACTGCAGAAATCCATGCAAGAGTGTTTTTTCTTTGAATGAAGAGTGATGGATGTCTTTCCTGAGCATGAAAGGAAGAATTTTAATCCTTCAGGTTCTTATATAACCTACCATTATATTATATTATTCTAATGTATTCTTACCCCCTACCTCTCTTCCCAGTCACCAAAAACTTTTTCACAAAATTCTGAAAAGAGAAAAACAACCCACAAATTCAACTCTGTGTAAATATTTCTAGTAAAAAAAGCAATGAAGCAACAGTGAAGAAAACTAAATTGCTAACTTAAATCTAATTTTCAACTCCAAAACACAAAGTTCTAGATTAGTTTCAGAGACTAATGCTTGGCCAAAGAGTATTCCCATAGTTCAAAAACTTGAGCTCTACCTCATTCTCAGTTTCCACCCGTATATATGTTTTTTCTTATATATGAAATTATTGTTGAGTAGTTATTCCTAATTTTGTCTTCAGTGAGTATTTAATGGATATACTATGAATGTAGATACAAGCTGAACCTGGACATAAGAAAATAGTCCTGACAGTTCTGAAAAGCTAGAAAATAAAACGCAGATGAAATTCAACAAAAAAAAAATGTAAAAGTAACACACTCAAGATATAATATTCTTAATTTTATATATATGAATAGAATTGGTGGCCTGATAATTACTATTAAATAATTATATCCTGAAGCTATCAAAGAACACTGTAAGAAAAGCATCAGCTAATTGATTAAATAATAAGAGACAGAGGGAAGAAATAGGTGACGGAAAATATTCAGAAACTAACAGAAAATTTGAAACAATTGGCTGATGGGTCAGATTCAAAGGTTTATAATAAATAAGCTACAGTAGGCTTGCAGCTAGTCACTAGTGGTGTTCTGCGGGTTTCTGTTTTGGGCCAGTTCTCTCACATTTTCATAAATGACTTGGATACAGGATGTGAAGTTATACTAAGTAAATTTGCAGACATCACTAAATTGAGAGGAGCTCCTGACTGCTTCGAGGTTAGAGATGCCTTGTCAAGAAATTTTGAGAAATTAGAGGACTGGGGAATCAACAAGCACATGAAGTTTAAAACAACAAGTGCTGGATTCTGCACCTGGGAAGGGGCAACTGTAGGTATATGCACAGGCTGGCAGATGAGAACAGCCCCACTAAAAGAAATTTGGCGGTTCTGGTTGAACATGAGCCAGCAGTGTGCCGTGGCAGCCAAAAGGGCTAATGGTACCCTGGGGTGCATCAGGCCCAGTGCTGCTGACAAGCTGAAGTTGAGCTGGTGTGGCCTCACCTCAATCACTGTGTACTGTTTTGTGCAGCACAATATAAGAAAGACATAAAACTATTAGGGAATGTCCAAGGGAGCGGCTACAAGCTGCAGTCACTTGGTTTGTTCAACCCAGAGAAGACTGAGAGAAGCCCTCATGGCAGCCTACAGCTTCCTCATGAGGGAAGCGGACGGGCAAGTGCTGATCTCCACTCTCCTGTGAGCAGTGATAGGACCTGAGGGAACAGCATGGAGCTGCATCAGAGGAGAGTCAGGTTGGCTATTAGGAAAACATTATTCACCAAGAAGTTGGCCAGGCATGGAGCTGGCCAGCTCCCCAGGGCAGCTGTCACATCACCAAACCTTTTGGAATTCAAGAAGCGTTTGGACAATGCTCTCAGACATATGGTTTGAGTTTTGGGTTATCTTGTGTGGAGCCAGGAGTTGGACTCACTGATTCTTGTGGTCCCTTCCAACTCAGGATATTTGATGATCCTATGCGATTCGATGATTCTGTGTCACAATGTATATTTGCAGGCACAGAGAGGAACAGCTAGAACAATAAAAGGCAGAGATATTCTAAGGGAATAACCAAACAGAAGAATCTTCTTCAGTTTTCAGAAAAAGATAAGATATGATAAAGAAATATAATATTGTCTATCATGAAGAGCTTGAGCATGCTCTGTTCACTCCTCGAACAAATGAGTAAAGGATTCTTCAAAGACATTAGCAGGCTGCAGATTCAAAGGTGGAACTTCTTCACACAATAGAGAGTTAAATTGGGAATTGCATGACAATGTTATGACAGACTTCTAGAATTCATCTTTTTGGTGTTCAAAAAGCTGTTAATGTTAAAATATATAATGTCAGTCCTCTCAGAGATATTCGATGGAAGTACCAATGCAAATACAAATATCGTTGGCACAAGAAGTCCCTGAGCAGCACATTGCTGTAGGCTTGGTCATATCCTGAAAATAAATATATTTAATTAAAAATAAATAAATATGAAACATTATAAAAAATATTTTCTGTTGTTTTTTTGTTGGTGTAGGGTTTTTTTTTGCTTGTTTGTTTAACATTATTTTCCTGTATTCTTCATTAGACAATAACTATAGAATGATGCTGGAATGACATTGTTGGGCTAGACGAATCTTCTTTCTGAATCAGTACTGCCATTCTTATGCCTTATGAAAATTAATATCAAGCTTAGTTAGCTTTTACATTTTAAAATTGACAGAAAAATAGTGAGATACACTTCTCCATTCTGCTTAATTTTATAAGCAGATTTTCATTAGAGGTTGCTTAAAAGAAAAAATTGTATAAAAGATAAACAACATAATTTTCCTAATTGGCCTTCTATTCAAATATTCTGCTATAAGCTGCAGGAAACAGTTTATGGAACATGCTAAATTTATATGTCAAGCTTAGTTTCTGCTTGCTTGCACAGAGCATCTTGATAAGTGCAGAAGGGAAAATGGTAATTTGTTTTAAAGTGTAGTGGGGGTTGTCAGCCATAGAAGTACTAAGCTGTAGTAGGAAAAAAGAATTTGGTGGATGATTATTACTGTCTGCAAATACCCTCACTGTTGTATTGGAAAACTAGAGCATTAGCCTTACTACATGGTTGATGCACTTGTAGGTCTGAAATGACTTACATACTAACAGGGTTCTGAGGGCAACAAAAGGCCTACTTGCTCCCCTAACCCTGCCCAGGGACCAGGACATCATTTCAGACTATCCCTGGGACACTAGTCCCTGTGCCAGCAAGGCTGGTCTTCAGCTCAGTCTCTGACTCAGGCTTCCCCTGGAATTGGTCATCACCTGCCCTGCCTGTGGCTGTCAAGAATGCCCTAACAAGAACCTTGTGCTGGCCAGGTGATGAAGGTAACTTAGCTGCCATTACTGTGTTGCTAGTGTCACTAATGGCTGTCAACTAATACCATTTGAAAGGTAGACTGATTTGCCTCTGGTCTTCTTGGGTGCAAGAAATAACTCTAAGGCAGAAAAATGTTAGAGCCCAGTAAAACTGAAAATCAGAGTTTCTACATATACTCTTAAACTAATCAAAGTTTTATTCTTTCAAGGCATATTAGCTAAGGATCTTCTCAGTTTTCCATTTCTAATAATCATGCACAATTCAGTTCTGTTTCAAACTGAATTGTGTGATATATCTGTTTAGGAAATGGGTCAAAAAGTACAAATAGCAGCATTTGCTTAAGAAAATGGGAGTCTATTTCAGGAAGAGAAAATTGAAAGAAAAAATGTTTTGTGAAAAAGCCTGAATAACTGAAATCATAATCATGGAGTTTTACAGGCTTTAAAAGAGTATCTAAGTTTCAGGGTGAATAGGTCAAACAAAAATAAAAGTAAGGAGCATACATACTGACAGACAGTAGAGAGCATCAGATACAGCATTTCATCTGCAGCAGTGTTGTAAGCAGTTGAGCCCAAGCTCAAAATAACTTTGTAAAGCTGCAGCTAAGGCATATATATTATTGAAAAACACAGAAGTATGAGTTTGAAGTCAGCACGTTAATATGATGTGAGGAAAAGATATGATAACACTCCAACTGTAAACCTGTGTCTAGATCTAGGGAGATAATTCAGAAAGCAAACTGAAAAGCTGGGAAATGCTCTGAAAAGAGCTACAATAGTTGTCTGCAGCTTGGAAACTCACTGTATGATATTCGGGCAAAAAAATGTTATAACATACCAGAATCATGTGTTGTAAGTATATAGAGCAGAAGAAAAACAAAACAAAACAAAACAAAAACTGTAATCTCAATTTCTAGAGATGTCGAATCGAACGAAAAAATTCTGACTGCTGTTACAGGACACCTTTATTTCCTAAAGGCTGTGTGGTTAGGAGTAGATATATTTTTTATTACCTTTAATAGCTTGTTGCAGATGTTACTAGTTGAAGTTCTCTGGAAAAAGTTCCAGACATTGAGGTCAGGTAATTGAAAACAGCAGTTATTTTACTGTTGATAGACAAAAATCTATAAATCTTCTATGGCCAATATTACAGGAGATTTATTACAGGATAAATATTACAGGAAATTTTTGAGAATATAAGAAGAAAATATAAGAAGAATACAAGAAGAAGAAAAAGGATTTGGAGATAATCACTTTTGTAGGTGCTAATTTATATATACATGATTACTTATAAGTGTTGATGTTTACTTAAGTTTGGGGTAATCTTCCATAAATTTCCTGTGTAAAACATGACTAAATTAAAAAAAATATATATTTACATAGATGATTAATTAAGTAGCTACAAATCTAGACAAGATATGCCACATTGCTCCTGATCATTAAATATGAAACTTGGGAATAAAGAAAAAATGTACCAGAAACAGCGTGTAGTGCGAGGTATAATCATACAAACAAAGCATATATTTACACAGAAAAATTCTGTGAGTAATGTACAGAATAAAACTGTTTGGCTCAGTTGTAACGGATGTCCCAGAGAGGCAAATTTTTCTATCTTTTTTTTTAATCTATGATATTTAAAAATGTTCTTTCACAACCACCTAATTCCATAAGAACCTCAGAAGCTTCAGTGTAAACATCTTATTTCCCACTGCCTATAGAACATATTTCTTGGTTCAGACTGGATCATTTGTTAGAAACATTAGAAAAATTATCCTCATTACTATATCTTCAGTAAAGCCTGGCTTGTCAGACTAGATAAAAGAAGTGAAAACATGGCTTGTGGAGATAGAACGAACTACATAATTGGGAGTTTTGTGGGTTTATTTGTTCTTTCTGTTGGATTTTTTTTTTGCTTGGTTCTGTTTTTTGTCTGGAAAGAAAGCAAGCTGGCCCAAGAGACATAGTCAACAAATACGAAAAACAGTGTCCAAAATGTAATCAAAATGAATATTTTAAAATCCTTTAATAAATACGGATTTGATATTTTCTGCAAAATGAAAATAAATCAATAATAAAATAACAATAAACAATAAATAAATTAATAGGAATGTGTTCAAAATATGGAAATTACATAATAAATTCTTTATTTATTGTCTAGAATAGATCCTATATCAGGTACATTCCAGGTAAATACTGTTATAACTATGCCATGGTATGTTTCCTGCAGAATTCCTGAGAACTGATGATAACTATTGTTTGGGTTTACATGACACAGCTTTGGCAGCAGGGAGGCTGCAGGGGAGGCCTCTGTGAGCAGAGCCTAGTAGCTGCCTTGTGTCCAATCAGAGCCAGCTGCAGCTGCTTCTCTAAAAGGGACCCGCTGCTGTCCAGAGCTGAGCTATGAGAGATGCTGGGTGTGCCTCTGGGAGAGTAGATTTAAGGAAGGGAAAATCTGCTGTGCCACAACAGCTGTGAGAGAGGAGTAAGAAATGTGAGAGAAACAGCCCTGCAGCCACCAAGGTCAACGCAGAAGGAGGGTATGAGGTGCGCCAGGCACGGAGCCTGCAGCTTGTGATGTACCACATGAAGCAGATTCATCTCTTGCAGCTGTATTCCTGACATCTCAAACAATGAACAAATGAGCAAAGTAGGAGAAACTATGTCCTGTGAACTCTTCAGGGATTTTACTGTACATGGACAAGCTGTTCAGGTAACAATGTTATCAGTTTTCTTAGTCCCTTGAGAGTCTGTAGAAATTTTACTATGTCTGAGCTAATTTATCTCATGAAGCTACATCTTTAACATCAAACAAATTTTGATTTTACCAAGTGCAGAACTATTCCACAAGACATGGATTTTTATTTATTTATTTTTTTAGCTAGGAATCATATTGCCAAAAAAAAAAAAAGGAATCAATTATTTTACTGTGCCAGTAAGAATATTAGGTTCCACAGGGAGAAAAGGAGGATGGAGGTATGCGTAAGATTTGTTAAGGATAGGGCCAAGGCTGAGTAAGGCATTCAATAAACTGTGAGTCACAGATTCACAAAACAGTGGAAGGTGGAATTGGTCTCTGGAGCTCACCTGGCCCAATCCCCTTGCTCAAGCAGGGCTGCAAGTTGCCCAGAACTATGTTCAGGTGGCTTTTGAATATCTCCAGGGGAGAGACTCCAGCACCTCTTTGGACAACCTGTGCCAGTGCTTAGTCACCCTCATGGTAAAGCGTTTCCTGACATTTACAGACAACTTCCTGTTTTTTAGTTTGCGACTATTGCCTTTTGTCCTGTCACTGGGCACCACTGAAAAAAACAAAACAAACAAACAAACAAACAAAAAAACATAAAATCATAGAATAACAGAATAACAGAATGGCTTAGGTTGGAAGGGACCTTAATGACCATCTAGCTCCAGCCTCCCTATCATGGGTAGGGTTGCCACTCACTAATTCAGTGTGGCAAGGTCTCCATCCAACCTGGCCATGAACACTTACAGGGATGAGACTTCTACAACTTCTCTGGGCAGCCTGTTCCAGTGCCTCATTACCCTTTGAGAGAAAAATTTCCTCCAAACATCTAATCTAAATTTCTTCTCTTTTAGTTTGAAGCTGTTTCCTCTTCTCCTATCACTATAAGACCATGTAAAACGTCAGCCTTCATCTTGTTTATAAGCTCTCTTTCAGTACTGGAAGGCTGCAATGAGGTTTCCCTGGAGCCTCCTCTTTTCCAAGCTAAACAATCCCAACTCCCTCAACCTTTCTTTGTAGGAGAGGTGCTCCAGCCCTCTGATCATCTTAGCAGCCCTCCTCTGGACCTGCTCCAGAATCTCCAGGCCTAGACACAGTAATTCAGATAGGGCCTCATGAGGGCAGAGTAGAGAGAGACAATCACCTCACTTGTCCTCCTGACCTCTTCTGATGCAGCCCAGGGTATCATTGGCCTTCCAGGCTGCAAGCACACACTGCTAGTTCATGTCAGTCTCTTATCCATCAGAACCCACAAGTCCTCTTCCACAGGGCTGTTTTCAATGAGTTCTTGTCCCAGCCTGGGATTGCCCTGACCCAAGTGCGACACCTTGCACTTGGCCTTATTGAATCTCATCAGGTTCCTGTGGGCCCGCTTTTAAAGTCCCTCTGCATGGCACGGATCTGTCTTCTTTGCACCCTCCCTTTCAGGTGTTTATACACATCCATGATGATTCATATACATGGGTGCGTTAGTAGACTTGTTGCTTACCAGTGCAGAGGAACTTGTTTAGAAAGGTCAAGACTTGAGGTAGCCTGGGCTGCACTAATCATGACATGGTAGAATTCATGATCAAGGGGGATATAGGCTGTGCAAAAATTATATTTAAGACTCTAAACATCAGGAAAGAAATCTCTCAGCTGATTAAGAGAATAGTACATGGGACTCCCTGGGAAAGTGCCCTCAGAGATACAGGAGCAGAAGACAGTTGGGAGACAAGATGGTTTTCTTAGGGCACAAAAGCCCTGCATTCCAGCGTGCAATGACATCTACCTTGACAAGCCCAAAGCCTTTGATATGGTCCCAAGCAATATACTTGTATGTAAAATGGAGAGGTATGCATTTGATTGATGGTCTGTTCAGTGGATAAGGAGTCAGCTGGATGGTTACATCCAAAGAGTTTCAGTCAATGAATGAATGTCTAGGTGGAAAGTAGTGATAAATGGTGTCCCTCAGAGGTCTGTATTGGGATCAGTATTATTTAACATTTTGGTCAATTGGATTAAGTGCACCCTCTTCAGTTTCCTGGATGACATCAAGCTGAGTGGCGCAGTTGCTACACTAGGAGGAAGGAATACTATACAAAGGGATCTTGACAGGCTTGAGAGGTGGGTTTATGCAAACATCATGAAGTTCAACAAGGCCACTTGCAAGGTCCTCTATCTGAGTCAGATTAATTCCAACACCAGTACAGACTGGGCAATGAATGAACAGATTGAGAGCAGTGCTGGGGAGAAGGACTTTGGGGTGTTTGATTCCATGTGTAATTACACCCCAGAAAGACAACTGTATCCTGGGCTGCATCAAAAGAATTGTGGCCAGTGGGACTAATAAGGTCTCCCCGTCTACTTCACTCTTATGAGACCCCATCTGCAGTAATGTAACCAGCTTTGGGGTCCCCAGCTCAAGAGAGACGTGGACCAATTCGAACAGGTCCAGAGGAGGGCCACAAAAGTGACCAGTAGACTGAGACATTTCTCCTGTGAAGAGAGGCTGACAGATGGAGTTGTTTAGCATAGAGGAGAGAAGGTTCCAAGGAGACATTATTGTGACCTTCCAATACATAAATGGGGACTCTACCATGTTGCACAGAGGTGGTACAAGGTGTAACAGTTTTAAACTAAAAGAGATTTAGATTAGATATAAGGAAGTAATTCTTCACTGTGAAGGTGGTGATAAACTGGAACGGGTTGCCCAGACAGGGTGTGGTTGCCCCCTACCCGAAAATGTTCAAGGTCAAGATAGGCTTTGAGTAACCAGACCTACAGGAAGGCATCCTTGCCCATGGCAGGGGAGTTGGAATTGGATGATCTTCAAAGTCCCTTCCAACCCAAATAATTCTATATTTCTATGAGATACACCTGAGTCTTCTTTTCTAAGAGTCCAGCTGAGCAATCCCAGCTCTCTAAACCTTTTCTAATAGGAGAGATGCTCCAGTTCCTTAACCATCTTTGTGGCACCTCACTGGACTCTCTCCAGTAACTCAGTATCTCTCTTACACTTGGAAGCCCAAAACTTAACTCAGTTTTTTCCACATACAACAAGTAGGTGTAATTTGCCTGTTCTGTCTCCCAATTATTACTGATCTTTTCACTACACTTGGGATCCTTTGCTAATTAACATCCAGACATCGAACACAGTCCTCCAGGTTGCAAAATCACAAGGCGAAAACTTTCTAAGCCAGGCAATGACAGTCTATGTTATGTGTCAGTCTTTACAAAGATATTTGTTCTAACACCGGAATATACAAGGACAAAACTGTTTCTCAGTTTCCAAAAGATTTTCTCATTCTGAGTCAAATGAATCTTGGAAAATACTATGTCATGTAAATCCTACAGCCATATTTCAGAAATCTGGCCTCCAATATCCATTATCTGACCAAAAATACATTTTATGTTTATAAATTTTATACATATATATATATATTAGGTTAACAAAAATCTGCTAGGATACAATATCATCTTAAATATACAGACATAGTGACTGATTTTCTTAATATTTTATATTCTTATCTTCAAACATCACTGACTGAATTGAAGATGATTCATCCAAAATTTAGAAAGACATTAAAGTAGGGCTTCTATGGCCCTTTATAATGCCAAGAAAAATACAGGCGCTTATTACTTTGAGAGATAATGCTGAACATTAGTGATGGCTACTGTCAGAAGACAATTGACTTAATGGCAAATTCTAGTTGAAATAATGGATTACTAAATGACTTAAATATTTACAAAGATTGATTACATTCTTACAGCTGAATCATATTGCAAATATCACTGCTTAATCATGAAAAAGCACTTGCAAAAACAGCTGTTCAGATCTGTCAGGTAAATAGATTGTACACCCATTCTGAAAGTGACTACTTCCAAAAATTTGAAAAACATTTTGAGGGAGGATTTGTCCTTTCTTATTAGTGCATAGATGAATAACACTGTGCACAGCATCTCTCAACTCATTCAGTGCCTAATGAATTATCAATGTATAAACATTTTCCAAAGAGTTACTTGCAGTGTTCATTCCATTAAATTGAGGTGATACATGAAAGTAGAGCGCCGCATTTCGAGTACAGAGTAAAGTATTGAGGAATAGTAAATCTCTTTTTGGTTGAATTTTCAACCCCGTGTACCACATCCAACTAAATACTTCAGATGATCTCAGTTCAAAGACAATATGTTATGCTACACCAGAATGTCCAAAATTAGTTGCAGAAAAAAGTATAATTTTAAAAGAGGAAGATTTCTATTTTGCTCTGCTCTTACATATATGACTGGAACATTTGTGTGACATGTTTATACTCTGCAGTCTCTCTTTTTAATATTTATTTGCTTAATGTTTCTTAAATGACTAGGCTTCTCTCACATGAACACTCAGAATTACTGGATATGAAAAACAGAATTATTGTTCCATCACTGGAGTATTGAGATAAGGACACTATCCTGTAAAGCACAGGTGCTTACATCTAGAAGTTTCCTTATTTTTTCAGCTGCCAACTTTGCTTTCAAAATAATTATTTCTGATAATTATTCTATTCATTAATTAATAAGGTTAACAATAATAAAAATAATGTTACCGTATTATCATATCTATTATGACAGTCTCACAGATAGATATTGTGACATGAACCGACCAATTTCGTTCTTGAATTTAAACCACAGAAGCTGTGATATGTTCCATATCTAAGCCTCTGCTTTTTAGAGACTGAATTCTGGCAGAAATGTCCTAAGTGGTGAATACCCCTACTCAGGGTTCATAATGAAACCATAGATATTATTATAGGTAAAGTAATTATTAGCTTAAGTGGCACACATAATCATTGTCTAAAAGATGTCACTTCCACATCTACTTTAGGAGCTTTCTTTCAGAAAGTTCTTTCAGTTTCTTTCAGTTCTTTCAGAACTTTGGCATAGATCTCTGCAGCATCACCATTTCATGAACTATCTTTGGTCTTGATTTTGGGTCAGCTTGCACCTTATTGATTGTCAAAAGGAACATGTACTATCATCTTCATCATTGGCATTAATAAATTAGAATTCCTTAATTTGTTTGAGGTTTTTGAAATAAAAATAATTTGAATAGAATTTCTGAGGAATGTTTCTAACAAAGAATGAGTTTGTGAAAGAGCGCAAACACATCTGTAAAGATTCCACAATGCAAAATATTTAGTATAATGGTGATAATGTTAAAATAATTTGCAGGGGAAAAAAAACGAAGAAAGAAAAAGAAAAAAAAAAAATTGAACAGAGTAGGAAACAACATGGTTACTTGATGTTGAAGAAGGATCTAACGGAGGTCCTTCCACTGTACAAATAAATA